>DVQO01000038.1:0-44628 GCA_018231785.1 Danaus gilippus
ATATCGTGCGCTTCGGCGAGTGCACGAGGACTGCTAATACATCTTGTATGAGATAGGAATTAATACGCCTGACTTTTGAAACAAAACATAGTTCATAGAAATGTACCAAGTAATGAGTCGGTTCTCGAGCGCCGCACGCGCAAACCGAAGATTACCGAGAGCACCCGATGTATGACGAATTGGATTTGAAAAGAATCAAAACTTTTCTCCGAAATACCTTGCACTTGTTAAATGCACTTTCTGTGCTTAGTATTGAAAAAAAAAATATACAAACAATACCTGATTATAATAAACAGGTGATTGAACATTTCGCTTCAGAAAAATGTCGACGCATTGATTTACTGAATAAAAAATAAACACATTTTAAGTCAATTGTTGTTTTGTTGCATTTTATAATTTTAATATTTTAGTATAGTGCACCACCAGTTCGATAACCCACCAGCCGCCACTGTGCATAGGTAGTTCGGTATTTCTAATGTTTTTAAGTAGATCCCAACTCCATGGTTAGATTGAAATTTTTTGGTGGTGTCATTTGTGTATAATTTGTAGTACTTTTTAAAGTTTACACATGATGGGTCGACAACTTTTGTTTTATGTAAAGGAACTGTTCTGTTTCATTAAAAGCGGTCATCCCATTGTATTGATGGGTTTAAGGTAATTAATTAGTTGTTATGTGTAACAGCTCTTCGGAGAGCGTAGAGTCGAACAGTAGCAATTCAACACCAAGTACGGCGACGCCCACAAAGCTGTCGCCTGGGAACATATTCAAGAATTTCTTCAAGTACTATTGATTTGCAGTTACAGTAAAACTTATTTGGACACTGAAATTTTAATAAATTTTGTAATTTACTATGTCACTGTCTAGTCTTGGCACCTGACATTGGCTGAATTGAAATTGTAGTCATTGGCTAGTTGCTACTCGCCTTTTATGGTTATTTATGTTGCAGTATTACTTCATGCATTGAGCAATTCAAATATATATTTCAGAATTTCTTTATATTTTTAGCGGCATATCCTTGTGTCCAAATATAGTGTGTCAATTTTTTGCTGTGTGAAGTATAGTTTGAGCACGACAGGCGATGCATGTATCGTTTGTTATGCTCAGACATTGTTTTATTAGGTTTTTGTCATGTTTGTGCATGGTAATATTTTATGCAAAATCATTTATTTTATTTTATGTAAATGTAGTATTTGTTGTGCATGGTTTTATATACTCCTTTTGTTAGTGTTTTTTTTGGTGTGTCTCTGCCTGATAATGTTTGTAAAAAAAAAAAGAAACTGCCACTGTCTGTAGCTATAGGCAAACCACGTAAGTGAGCCCTCATCTATTCTGAGTATTCACAAGGCAACCGTGATTGAGAATTCAATTACGTGGTTTTCTTATATAATATTCGCTCAATTGCTGCATTTATTTCGTATGATTGACAAATAGTGATGCTTCAGGTCGTTCGTGCCGCCTGTAAGGGATGAAGAGAGCGAGACTCAGAGGAAAGCTCACGCCAAGCGAGTCCGTGAGACGAGACGGTCCACTCAGGGTGTGACGTTGGATGAGATCAAATCAGCTGAACAACTTGTTAAGAAGAAAGCTGGTAATGGAACTGACGCTGCCCCCGTCAAGAACAACGATGACAGTCACAACAACACTGACCAGGTTATTATATTTATAATCACATAGCACATACATATCTATATGGCAATATGGCTGTACGTCGAATAAAAAAGCAACTTCTGTAAATATTTCATAGATTGTAAAGGAAGTAATTATATTATTATGATGAAATATTTTATGTATGTGTCACATTTTTAAGTATTTAATAATTTTTTTCGTCCTCTCTAGTATATTAACATTTGATGAGTTGATTTACTAGTCTTGTAAATATATTTGAGTTTGGATTTTACTGTAACATTGTGGTTAACTGTTTTGACGGAAAATGTAAAGCATATAGACACACATCTAGAAAACATACATTTAATCATATCTTAAGTATATATTATTGAATTGATTATTCAATTTCATTATTTGGGATAAAAGGACGTTCCCAAAAATTATAGATAGTATATAATAAATCAAATCTCTAGTAGTTACCATGTGTCATACTCACAAGATTAGATGAATTTGCTAGACTGCTCAGATTTCTTATTCACAGGTTAATATTGTAACGACTTTCCATGAATTAATAGTTTTTTATGCATCAGAACATTCCTCAGATTCGATCTGGTGTTTAATAATACAAAAAATATATAGTCTTTCAGTTTAAATCGGCTTGTCACTAGTCGTTTGAAAAATTAATAAGAGTGAAATCTTTATATAGTCTCGCCGAGCATTCCTTAAAATATTTTGTATAAAAGGTGTTCACACCGATGACCGTGTGACCTTGCCAAAGTATTTCCTCTAGAGATGTTTTAGTGCGATGGCGAAGATGTTGTTTTATTTAATATAAATACATACAGAATTTTTTGTTATTGATACATAAACAACTTTGTGATCACGGGTTTCTAATTAAACTACTTGTAAAATAATATAAAAGATTAGTAATTTCTAATGGTAATCTTATCGGTTCCATTTTCATTGAGATCATCTTCGCTGTCTGAGTTGATGACGTCATATTTGCTAAGATTAGTTCTCAGGTACATTGGTACATTATTATTGAATAATCATGTATCAAAGTTGGTGTACGTATAAACCGAACTCCGCAATATTGGCATCCACGTGGTCACTCTTAAATTTACTGACGACGTTGTCAAAATGATAAGATCTAATGTAGGATTGAATTTTGGAGCCAGTTATTATTTCAAAGTCTTTTAAACTAAGACAAAGGTATACAAAGATTGTTATGGTGATGGTGTAGGGCCGAGGCAAGGTGGGCTTGTCGCTGGCGTTGGCGTGCGCTACCGCAACCGCCACGGCAACCATCGCGCCGAACAGCGAGCGACGCCCCTCGTGGCGGCTGCGGGTCGACCCTACCAACAAGGTCGTGTCTGTCTGTCTGTCTGTCTGTGTGGGGCTGGGGTTTCATTTATACTATTCACCTATTTATTTTAATTGAAAACAATTTTGTATTGTATTTTTTTTTAAGTTTCGAATATAACAAACAGTGGAAAGTCGATTTGTTACAAAAAAAAAATTGTTGACACTCGCGCATGGTGTGATTATGTTAACGGGATTTTCTAACTTTTGTTCGTTCTTGCGTCGTTATGTGTACACTGTACAGATTGAATACGTTACTTATACCTGAAATTTTCATAAATTAATGTTAACTAGTCATTAATAAAACAATTCTGTAAATTAAATGAAGTGAGATTTAAATTTGTTGGTGGAACGTGTTCAGTCTCATTTTGTTATCTTTCAGTCTCATTTTTGTTTCCTCTTCATATTTCGTTAGTTTTCACCTCACATGTGTGTAAAGTCAGCATGTTCATTTATTAATTGTGTATTCGTTTCTTTTATTTTTTTAATGTAAAACTAACTCATTATGTTTTGCTATTGTGTCTAGTGATTTTAAGATTGATTCATGTGATTCAATGAAAGTAAATTTCTCTAGTTGTCCAACAAACATGAATCGTCTTCAATTTCAACTGTTTTTTTATTTTTTTTACTACATAAAGTGTACTGAATGCTTCTGTCGAAGTTTTTCTCGTCCAACGGTGTAAATAAATGCATGTTCGCAATAATGTCGTGTGCTTGGATTGTTTTTTACTTAATATGTTTACAAAATATTTGTATTATGTGTATATTCAATTTAATTCAACTATATATTGTGTTCGTATTAATTCTAGCTTAAACGATTAAAACTATATGAATAACTTGATTCAAAGTTAAACCTTCACAATATGACTCGAGATCTGTGTTTAAATTATATAACATGTATATTGGAACTGTTTTATAATAATGACGTGTCTGTAGTTCGAGCTGGAGGACGCTGGGCGAGCATCACCCCGTACAACGGCACCAGCGGCGGAGGCCACTGTCACGATACCGTTACGTCGCTCTATCACTACCAGCCCTACGAACGTGACCACTAACGCCACCACCATCGCCACCACCGCCGCCACAATCACTAACGCCACCACCGCAACAAGCATCATCAATGACGGAGTTAACAAGGAAGATCTCCGGACTGGTTAGAATTATTTAATTATCAGTATATATATTTTTTTGTAAGTTATGGCTAATATTTAAATTACAATGTTTATTGTTCATTAGTCACCAAGTAAATACAAATGAAGACAAGATGGAGTATTATAGGAACCGTATGATATAGTAGTTATTATCGGTCGGTTACTTTCTATTGAGAATGAAAAAATTGTATCTTAGTTGGATATCAGCTGCTGTAATTTTCTTGCGATGTCATTTGTGATCCCGATAACACATAATCAAGAACGATTGTGCAGATCTTAATGAAGTGTTAAATAAGAAACTCTTGAGTCCCGAGTTATAGAGATGTATTATAATAAAATGATTTGTGAACAATTTGTTTGTTACGTAGAAGAGGATAAGGAGCGTGAAAGCAGTTTGGAGAGCAAGTCGTCTTCGTCCCCGGCGAGCACGCAAGCGGCCATGAACGTTATACAACGTAGGAGACGACCGAAGAGACGCTCCACCGGGGTCGGCCACGTCGACATGGACGTTAGTACACCGATAATACATGTATTAATATGCGTACATACTACTAAATACATGAATATGCTAGACTATCAATATGCTAGCATCTATGTTTTACATAAAAATCTTACAAATAAAACAAAATAAAATTGTATGAAAAAAAACAATAAATCCATACTCAGACAGTGTAGAGAAGAAAAAAAAACAAAATTTACAATGTTGAGTTCAAATGTCACAAAACAGTTACATTTCATCGTGCCGTTCTCATTCTATACAAGGTTTGGCAATTAATGTCAAGTTTCCTAACATAGTTATAGGAATATGGCCAATGAGTCAGTGCGTGGGTCCGTGCGTCTTCAAATGTTATAATTAGATTCTTTTCCTAAAAGACGCAGATTATATTAATTCTAACATGTAATCTGGCGCACATCCCCTTCCCTGCCCCTGAACTCTTATTTAATGTAATTATATGTTATGAAATTGTTGATTTTCTTTTTGTTTTAGGATATAGTTAACGATCGCGGAGGGGGCGGGGAGGGCGATGGAGACACTGACAATGTACAGGTGAGTTGATATGTATATCGAAACATATCATCATACGTACGTATGAAGATTTATACGACAGCAAAAAAGAATGGAAACATTCAACACATTTTCGATTTTCAGGGTGGAATAATATTCACCTAGTAGCTGTCTTCTCCAGTTACTCCTTTGATATGATAAAGTTGAATACCATAATATTAAACTGTGTGAATTTGGAGATTATTGCTTGTGATTATGTTTTTAACATAAAAGTCATGCTCTATTAACACTTTAATGGAAATTTAAATTAGAAAATGTAGAAATAAATGTTCATCAATCTCCGTCATATCACGTTCCAGTTCCTTTAACAGTTGCAGATTCGATTATTGCCCTCATCTATGGATTTTTAATTCTATATTATATAATTTTAATTTAAGGAAGTATTTTATAATTTAAATTATTTTTTATATAATTTTATAATAAATCGTTTACGAATTTTTTCAAATAAAGTGTAAACAATATCCGTCCTCACAATTTTTTAAATATATGATAAGAGTAGTATGATTTACTTTACCTCTATAAAAGGAAATTAAAATGAAGTGTGTTCTTTAAAATAATATTAAAAAATGCTCTTTTTAAGGGGTTTTTAATTCCTTATGTTTTATATTTTTATATCGTATCAATATTTAATTTTGTTTTTGTTCGTTCGGCTGCTTGTACTTTGTTCTTGTTCGAGCTTATATTAGGAACAAAAGAGAAGATTGAAATTTTACTTCAACAGGAAGCGAGTTCTTAGGAAAACGTATAAGTGACAATTAACACTAATCACAAAAATATTAAAGATAAAGTTTTCCTATACTCATCAATTAGTAATGTCCAATATAAACAGGTGCCGATTTGATTTTTTTATACTTAATTATAAAATTAATGTTATATTTACCTGAGCAGAACTGCGTGAAAAAATTGTTTATAATAATTATGAAATTTAATGACCGTAAACAAACATCGCCATAAGTTAAATTCTATAACCTACAATTACGATATAATGTATTTTTACGTGAATTTTCATCAATATTTATATTTTATAAAAAAATTAACAACGAAATTGCATAAGTATTTATATTACTGTCAGGGATAAAATGCACTAATTTTTGTCAGTGCACATGAATAAGTATTATATTCTTTGCCAAGTTTTTAATTCTCAAAAAGAATTATTTCCAAAATAAACTCCTGAAATAAATTTAAGAATCCATTTAGCCGTCACTCTCCCGTCCTATAAATATAATGTTGAAACATAATATATTGCCCTCCGTCCAAATACAAAGACAATCATAGAGCGGGTCTTTGACATGTTTTTTTTTTTAATATACGTCATTCGATTGTTTTATAGATCATTACCTCTACGTTAAGGTTCCATCTGTTCATATGTGGAACATCAGTAACAATGATCTTTATATATTTGTGAAATAATTTCATAAAACTATAAAATTCTGTTTTATTAACAGTGTAAATAAAATAAGGTTATTATTTTTTATATCATGTTATTTATTGCATACACCGTTACTTATAGATCGTCTCGGCACTGTGTTTGCTGTTGACGTAAGCAAAACAAAGAAGCGGGTGTATTTTCGTCCGTTACACAGGTCGCGTCCATGGTTGCCATATGACAAAATAATGTCGAAACATAAATTACACTACCTAGTGCGTGGGTTTTTTATTAACAAGATTATTGTATGCCGTTCATTTTATAACGACATGACCCTGTACACAATGACAGATATTGTTACTCTAGAAATGTACGTATTGTAGGAAACTAAAATATATATATTTCGCTTGTTATATTTACTCGTTTCATATTTTAATCGATCTAAATGTAATTTAACAAATATATTATGTTTGAATACCACTCTAAAACGAAGTAATAACCTTAAGTTCTTCTTATTTTTATGCGAGAAATAAGTTACGATTCTAGATAACTCTTGATTTTTTTATCGTCATACTCGTTTTCATATGAAATAGTTGAAATATTTTGAGCCCATCTTATCATTTTTCAGATCACATCAGCTTTATATAAGCTATACATAATTCTCAAATACTGCAAAAACTATCAACATTTTTTTTTATTCACATTTAAAGGAGTGGGCAAGTTTAAAACATACAGACATTAAAATAGTAGGTATTTGCCAATATCAGAGGATTATAAACTATTTAAAAATTCTGTTATAATATATATCGATCGATGACTTATATACTTCCACCGATCGGTCTCTGGCATAGATCATAATGTATTTTCGCTACGTCTGCTTTTGCTAGTGTTTTTAAGCTCGATCTCTTGGAAATTTACACTACAATTTGCATACATCGCATCAGTAAATGTAGTTTAAACAGACTTTTTTTTTTAATTTATATCAATATATATGTAACATTTATAATGTATTATCATTGTACTATCCTACGTTACTGCTTAAATAAAAAAAAAACTACTTGTTTTTAAATATATCATTTTTGTAATTATCGGATCGACGTGAAATAAATAATAATTGTAGCGGTTTCAATACACAGGTGACGTCTGTCGAAATAATGATTAGTAGTAGAAATCATCTGTCACTCATAAATATCGGAAGCATGTCAAATCTAAAATCGTACATTTGGCTAATAGGTAATATTATTTATAATAAATATATTTACGGGAGTTTGTTGCTATAATTATGAAGTTTTACGTGTTGATCTTATTGTTTAGGTGCATCGAAATGATTTCTCTTTTATTACAACGGAATGCTGACCGATATAACGGTTTTTGTAACATGGTTTCGCAACTATTTTTGTGGATGTCGGATGCGTCGTTGAAAATTCCAGTCAACTACATTAGAGCTAAGTGAGTATTTGGGTCAGCGGAATTCTGAACCAGAGCTGCGTAAACTTGAAAATAGATAATATTTTTAGCAACGAAATACAAAAAATGTTCATTATAAGATTAAGAAAACTTTCAGACATTTCTCGATATCTTATTCTGGTGTTTTTTATAATAATTTATAAAGTTTGTTTATTCAGGACTATTGTGTTATATATATTAAATGTTTGTTTATGATGCTGTGTTTACGTTCTGTAATATATGATGTTAATCGGTTTGAAAGCGGATGATTATTTTTACCTCCTTTATGCGTACCTCCTATGAGCGGGGCGGGCGTACGCATTAGTGACAAAGGACGACCTTCGATACCTTAGCTGGTATTGATGGAAATCACTAATTACCGACCGACACGAACGATAATTATAGAAAAGTGTGTAACATTTATTTATAATATTATTTGTAATACGGTCGACGGGGCTAGGATTGTGTGTAGAACGTTTAATCTCACTCCTCGCGCAAAATTTTCGTTATATTTACAGGTGATGAGTTCTCACGTGTTTGTTTGAATATATTTCTCGTCTATTCACTTGTATACGTCACCCAAGTCTCGCTCACACGTATCTTTGAAACAGAGTTTTGTGTGGGAGTCTACAATATTTTCCCTCCGTGTTAGTATTGGTATATAAGACTTACTATAAAAACTGTCAGTGTGTTTTGAAACCGCGCTACGATCGCTCGCCATCTTCGTATGTTAACGTGCACATGGGATGTAAACGAAGATGAGTCGTAAACAGGACAGATACTCGTCGCGACCACGCAGTCTGACCAGCCATTATGGTTCCTCGCCGAGCGTTCTCGGTTCGATGCTCGGCGGACAATACAATTCATATTCGAACAGTTACTCAAATACATACAGTCCTGGGAACTATAGAAATTACAATCCATACACGGTTGGTTTAGGTCGACCGTCTAATGTTGGTATTTACGGTGGCACGAGCTCGGGATACGGCGGCGTGTATTTGAGTGGTGCTTCTTTGGGTTCGTTGAATTTAATGACACCTGTGTTGAAAAAATTGGATAAAAGACTGATCGCTAGTCAAAAAAACTTTAAACCTAAACCGGTGCCGTTGCCGGCAAAGGTTTCAGTGGAACCTGTCGAAGAGCCACGTGAAACGGTGGCTCCCCCCGTCAGACCGGAGAGGAAATCCCGTTCAGCTAATAAGAACACTGGTCTGAATAAAGAAAGGTCGCGATCTCTCACCGCTCTCGACTCGGTTGATTCGCTGAATTCACGTTCGCTGAGCCTCAATTCTCTCGCCTCAGATGGATATTGCGTATGTCATGTTACTATATATAATGTTTACGTTACTGCGAACCCTAATCTAAAGTAAAATGTTGTTTGAAGAAAGGTTTTAAGCATTTAGAAGAATCATTTACGACAAAGATAGGAATTTGCAAAATAATTCCTGTATGGTGTATCGAAAAGACTAATAAATATAAACAATGACAGTTGTTCGTTTTACGCATTGACTAATTCAACTTATGCAAGAATGAGATCTAAATTTTATGATAAAATCTTAAATAGCAATATTTTATTATTTCCAGTCTGGTAGCGAGCGCACAGAAGACGGTGAGGAAACTGACTACAAGGTGTTGTATGAAGCGTCCCAGGTCGAGGTCCGTCGTCTGAGAGGACTTCTCTCCACATCCGAGCAACAATTGAGAGACGCTCGTGCTACTATTACCAAGCTCACTCAAGTGGTATGATATATCGAAAGAATTTCTATTGATCTTCTACTACATACCTGTGCTTTTAGCCTTTATATCACTGTTCTTAGATAAGTATGATACATTATCACGTCATAAGCAAAATTGGCGTAGCGATTTCATAGCTTGATTTTTTTTTGTTTTAACTTACTGTGACTTATTAGTAATAATATAAGAACAAATTTTTTGATTGTCTTGTGTTAATGAACTCTATAAAAGTATCATGAAACTAAAAATCATTTACGAAATAAAATATTATTAAGTGAGGATATGGGTCTATCGATGTATGTAAATAACTATTTTATAAGAGTCAGAGAATTTAGAACAAACATATAATTGTAAATGTAGTAGCCGTACAAAATGATAACAGTACGCTTGGCTCGTGGCTACGGCCATGACACTTGCTACTCTTGTTCATACTAGCCCCTATTGAAACATGTTCGACTAATACCCGCCCACTGGCCACTAATTATGTTCCCGGCGTATTGGCTCAGGACCGGTACTATTTATCCGCTCATCAGTAACATCTTGATGCGAATGTTCTGTGTGTATTTAATATAATTAATTGGATGAATTAGCATCGACTTGTGACATTGCGAATTTAATATATCACGCTGTACGATTCGTTTGATGTATTTTGATCTTGATTATTTAACGTGTTGTTCAGTTAGCAGTGAGACGCCAATGTAATGATTGATTGTTACAGAACCAAAATTCTTTGTCTGAGATCGAGAAGCGTGAAAAGAGAGCGATGGAGAGGAAATTGTCTGAGATGGAGGAGGAGCTGAGGGTAGGTTGATAATATAGCATGTGATGGCTTGTAATGACATAACACTATACAAACAAACACGTACCGTTTATATATAATAAGTATTACATATAACATGTTCATACGACAGCTTCAGTATGTCCTCTATAAGCTGCGGGCCTGATGATGGCGTCGATCACGATACAATCACCACTTTAATGTTGATATTCGTTTTGTAGCAATTGCAAAAACTTAAAGCCGAGAACGAAAGGTTGAGGGCCGAAAACCGTGCCCTTACCCGGGTCGTCAGCAAATTGACCAACTCAGCCGCCAAATAGGTAAATGTGTTGGATTGAGCCTCTGCTAAGTGGCCACACTTTGCGGTGTAGTCGGGAACCAAAACTATAAGAATCGCATCTAAACATCGGTGTTGAAACTTGTACGTTTATACTAATGACTTTAACATCAAACGATGTTAGGGTTTTAAAATAACAGTCACTATGGTCTTAAAGAAAAAAAGACATTTATATAGTTAGTAAAAATTTTCAAATCGGAACAATCTTATGGCAATAAAAGACGATGAGAATTATTAGTTTTTCATCATATTATATATGTAATGCAATGTTTTCGACTCCGCCACTGTGTTCCACGAGACAATCGTAATATATTAACCGTTTTGTATGGCGAGCATGACTTGATAAGTGTTTAACAGAGAAGCAGTACGTGCCATCACAGCCAGATACTGTTGTTATGCCATCATATAGAGACGCAAAACTTAAATTAAATGATGGCTTATAATAACTTATCTGGGGATCGTTTTCGTGAAGTGTTGTCTAATTTATTGCATGTTTGTTCCCATCTAAAAACAAACATAACACTTCACATACAATCACATATTATCGAAAGAGTTCGGAGTTACATTCAATGTGTAGGCGAAAGTATATTCCATATTTGACTCAACAGTCATATGAAACAGAAAATATATGCTTATTCAATGTCTTGCAAAATGTATGCAACTAATATTAATGGTACAGTCAGCTGTCAGCGTCAATACTATCAACAAATGTATCAAAAAATCACTGATATCACATATGTTTATATTATAAAATAACTATATTTTATGTATTCAATGATCACACAACAATATGTACATTGCATTTTCCCTCTCATTATAGGCATGCTCGATCCCAAGCCAAATGTTCTGCAAACATCGTACATTTAGTTAGAACCTCGACTAGTAGTTTGTGTTTAGTAATTCTTGTATGAAATTTCCTGTAGTGTTTATTATTATTATTTCATATATGGTTCGTATTTTTCATTTAATCAATTATTGATTCTGACAGTACATATTGAGTTTAAATTTAAATTAATTACTTAAAACTTCTGTAAATAATTAATTGAAGTTGCTTTATAGTATTGGATTAGACAATTCTGTCGATGTTGAATATATTTAAAACTATTGTTGGGTAGTGTGCCAATTTTGTATCTATAATAGATGTATTGTTTTCAGTACCATCAAGCGCTTCAAGCGGAGAATCAGCGGCTGAAGGACGAGAATGGCGCACTTATCAGAGTGATCAGCAAGCTGTCCAAGTGAGGAACTGAGTAATTTCCTATATAGGTGTATATAACTCGGGAACCTTTATAAAATATCACATGGTATACCCTATTCCGAGACAGACTATACTTCTAATATGAAGTACCTTATTTATTTATATTTCAATATTTGTGTAACATATTTATTTAATGATTTTATTATCTAATTAGACAATGTTGAACAAATGACTTTCGTTTACTGACAGCGGTCTTTCTACAAAAAAAAAAGTAGTTTAAAAAAAATCCTCTTTTATAGCTAACCGAACTTAAAAATAGAAAATAATTTTCAATTACAAAGATATTATTATTTTAATTCAGAGTCAAAAGCGTGGGGTGCATTTGGTTACATTTCATATCTTTCTTCTCTTATATAGTTGCCACCAGAATGTTTGTAACATTCAATATCAAGCATCTTACGCTTTTTACTCTGATTTAAAATAATTGTTTTGTAATTAAAAATTATTTTATATATTTTAGTTCGGTTGGCCATAAAAGCGTGTTTTTTAAACTATTATTTATTTTTAATTTTTTAGTTCAATTATTTTTAAATGAACATACGAACCAAGCTTATAGAAGCGTGCTAAAAACCGTCGGGAAGGCAAACCCACAAAATTTTACATAATTATTTAATTATGACATTATATTTTTGACATTGACATTATAAGTTTGACTAGAAATTAAGTTAAATTTAAACATGATAAGTATATTCATATATACCTACATTACATGCAATGATAATATTTTTATTTAATTAATTTATGAACTATACAATTTTTTATGGTATTGAATTATACGATATAAAAAATACACCGGTCATATTTGATTGCTTTGTTTTGGAACAGGGTATGGAAGTAGCTTGTGGTAACTATCATCATTTTGTTAATATTAAGTACACATTGTTGTAGTCCAAATACTTATTATGCAATCAGATGTACTTAATAGTATATTATTGTTTTAGAACATTCGTATTTAACAGTCACGTTAGTG
The DNA here is from genome assembly GCA_018231785.1 of Danaus gilippus. NCBI lineage: Eukaryota > Metazoa > Arthropoda > Insecta > Lepidoptera > Nymphalidae > Danaus > Danaus gilippus. The sequence goes on from DVQO01000038.1 coordinate 13,075, forward strand.
AGTGTATGATTGATGTCTTTATATGGAACTGTTCCCAACATAGTCCTTGTTTTTTGAAGTTTAATGTATTCCTAAATGATTAAGGTGTAAAGTAGGTTAACCATAAAAAATACGAAGGGCTCTAATACCCTATGACCTTATATATTATAATATATAAAATTTAAAAAAATGTATCTTTTCAATTAATTGTTCATAAATTTTTTATTTATTTAAAGAACTAAGAATTTTAGTAATAAAAACCTTAATTCATATATTTACGTTTGTTTTTTATTTATATTTTTTCACCTATTCTCATTTAGATTAATCGCAAGATAGTTTTCACTTGCAAGGCAAATCCAAAAGTGCCTTAGTTATTGTGTTCCGCGTTGGTACGTGAAATCTATTTTAGAGCGTAATTGTGCTTGTAGTTAATGAAAAAAAAAAACTTCACTAGGAATTCGCACAAAACATCTTTCATACACTTGCTTCATCATTTTATTAAATGTTAACTGATGTATACAACATACAATAATTGTGAAGAGGAATGGAAAATTATTCTCGTCATACACCTTCCAATCCTGTTCGCTGTTATTGTTAATTCTGACATACGATGTAGTGTTTACATGTTTGTAGAGTATGTATTCGATGAAATGTTTTTTAATATCATTATATTAATAGCATTCGACGAAACTATATTCGAAATACGAATGTGTATTGGAGTTTTAGATGCTCTTGTATATATAAAATGATTTTTTAATCGTTCACTAGCAATGTTCTAACTTTTTATAGAATACAAGATTGTTTGTTACTTGTTCTACTGTAGATTTTTTTATATAATCTATCTATAACGTACGGTTTTACCTAAACAGTAGTAGATTAATTTACATCAGTTTTTTTGTTTTACGATGTATAGTTCAGTGGACCATGTTTTGTAAATAATTGTTTGAAAATGCCGTGTTGATAGTTATGTTAAAGTGTCTTGTAATCATTGTATGACGTAGATTTGTATAAAGTATTTAATAGTGGCTAGTGCTGTTAAATAAAAAGCTTAGGTTTTCATAATAAAATACATTAAATACATTTATTAACGAACACTTAGATGAACTAAAGTAAAAAAAAAAATATTATTACCTATTTATACAAAAATACAACAAACACCGACTCTTCTAAACTTCGCCAAACATAGGAAGCTTACATTAAGATCACATTTTTAAATTAATGCAAATTTCTTGTGGTGCGATTCATATTTCTAAATTCTAATGTGACAAGGTATTGAATAATAATAAAAATAAAATTGTCAACGCCTACTATACTCCTATTCGTTTTATATAATGTAGACCAATATTACTGTCGAATATTAAAAAGATTTTATAATCTGTCCTATACTTAACTGAGACTTTTATATTACAACATTATATCACAATATTTGTTTTGTTAATGTTCGTTGAGTATGAAAACTTCATAAATTACGAGTTATATAGTGAAGTTGTTAAATTACATTTGTGTTTCAAAATAATTATTTTATTTTATAATAAACAATGATTTAATTTTTTTTATAATTTTTCTTATATAAATTTTGAATGGATTTAATAATTTAAATGTCACGTAGATCAAACAGTGGTTTCTTTATAAAGTAATGTAATTTAAGAAACAATACAAGTTGAAAAATAAACATTACAGAAATTATACTTGTTTTATTTCTATACCAAGGTATTTATATCTATCGTCAGATTTAATTTAGAATTAATTATAGATAAAAGTACTGACGTTTACAAAACACTAAGATGAATGAAATATACAAGAAGGCATATTAAAATTTGAGCGAAACCAACCTTAGAGTTCTCACGAAAAAATGTGTGAGGACTGTATAGCAATAGTAATCTACCATAAATATAAATATTCCATATAAATTTCAACTCTTTTTACATCTTTGGTTAATATCTAGTAAGGGTTGGTGATCACTATTATTGAACACTTTCATTCGGTATTTTTACAAATGTATAATTTATTTTAGTTATAAAAATATTAAAAGGTGTATAATGTAGTTATAAATAATAATTAAAGTGCTACGGTTTTAGGGTTCTTGTATCAAATGACAAGATAAAATAGTCCGGGTTAGTAGTTACCTACAACAGAAATTAATATGAAAATATATTTCGATGTGTAATACTAGGCGATTGACCCCTGAAATATTTTGGCTGTCTCAAATTTTTCAGAAGCTTGACATTTATTTAGATAGAGATAACAATCTTTCCACCAGCAAAAATTCAGCACTCTAAACAGTCTTAATACAATTTAAAATTATTTTTAAGCCCATAATACAGTTTTGATTCTTATCCGGGCACTCGAGATAGCGGACGGCTTATGGAAGAGGTGGATTAAATAATGTTATACGAAAACGTGTTCACCAATAATCTAACGTAATAAAACGAATAACATCTTACTGAATTTGGATCACGTCCTTTACTTCAACTATATTCTATAAGGCAATCGCGAGCATCTTATGTTACGATATATTCAACGAACGGCTACTCCGTTGATGGTGACGACGGCGTTGGGGCCCGTGGGTTCAGGCTCGTATGCGGATTCGGTGTCACTGCGTCTGCCGTAAGCGGAGTTCTCGGCTAAACTCTCACCGTACGGTGAGTCGTACAGATTGTCCGTTACGTGGTCGTAAATATGCCGTCCGTTAGTATCGTGGAGAGTTGCGTAGCTCATTACGGCTGCGTTTTGGTCTTCTTTCCGTTCAGCTCCTTCTATATTTTCAGTGTTTTTGACTGGCGTTGCTTTACGTCTTCGATAAAATATAAAAGCATTATTAATATAAATGATTATTTCAGACTTAAAAGAGGTTATTAACTAAAAATTTACTTACAGTCTTAAATAGATGACTCCGAGCAACATAAGCAAAAATAGAACAATACCGCAACCAACTCCAACACTGAGTGGCAGAGCGCCATTTTCAGCAGCTTCGTTGGTAATTAATTCGCACTTGGGTTCTTCTCCTGACCATTTGCCATCGTCTAAACATTTGCGAAGGAATGGTCCAACTCGCTGAAATTGCGGTAAGCAATGATACTCTATAGAGCTGCCGAAGAGTGTCGAACTATTTGAAATAATCACTCTGCCGTTGTCTACAGTGCCGGGTGACTTGCAGTCGATCGCTGAAATTAAAAATACCTCGTTGATATTTTTATAATTTAAGTTAGCGTCACTTTCGAATGATTTCAAACAATACATAGAAAAATCATACGTATGCAAACAGGAGGCGCTCCGGCCCACTGCCCTTTCGGTAGACAAGTTCTAGTTTCATTTCCTTTAAGGCTGTATCCTCGTTCACAGCGGTAGTGCGCTTCGCCTCCAATGCTGAGAGTTGACGTCACAACCAATAAACCAATACTACCCTTTATTTGTATTGATGGATCCGCACAGGTTATTTCTATAACACACAAATGTAAGTCAAACCATATCTACATGTAAATTAAATTTGATAAAATAATACAAAAAATAAATGGTTATATTAATAATAACGTTATGATATCGTTTATGTTAATCTAAAAAAATTAATAGGAAAGATTTAAAGAAAAATAAAAAAGAAATTCCTTAAAGAGTAAAAAGTTGCACTAATGAAAATTTTCAATGAACTTTTTAAATTGAAAATTTAGACTACAGCTTTGAGGAATCAGAAATTTTAATCATCCATTGTAAGTATTGGGCTCATTAGAAAAATATTAGATATAATAATTTGTTCAAGCCAACCAGCGATGACCGAGTCCCATATTCATGTTTCATTATCATGGTTTCCATATGCATTTAACAGGAGATAGGTTTTTACCTTTACATACAGGTGCTTCAGAACTCCAGGTTTCGTTATCTTGACACAATCGCCTTGAGACCCCGTCTAGTTGCCAATGTTCGTCGCATTCATACAAAGCTGCAGCTCCGTAGTACGTCGCGTTTGTAGCCAATGTCACTTTGCCATTTTGTATACGACCCGGATTGCCACAGTCAACGTCTATAAATTGAATTAATTATACTTAAAATTGTAATAATTAGCAGTACAACTGTTAAATGTACTGTTATTTGCTTACATTGACATTTAGGTCTGACTCCACTCCATTGTCCATTATCTTCACATGTTGATAGACTCTCGCCCACCACCTTGTACCCACGCTCACAGCGGTATTTTACCAAGGCACCGATTCTGTACGTGTTACCCTGTGTACTTGATCGTGTACGAATGAGCGTGCGTCCGTGCATGCGATCATTACCAGTTACGGACACGATGCTGTTTTCCGCCACTATTGGCTCTGGACATCTTATTTCTGAAAAAAGTCATATAATTCACTTAATATATTTTAACCCACGATTTATTAAACATATCTACACATTTACACAAAAAATTGCAATGGGAAAGGTTAAAATAGAAAGTGTACTCTATTTTAAGAAAACTCGCCCCCTAAGTTCATTTAAAGTCTCCCAATCCTTGGGTTTCCTATTTAACTCAAGGCAGTCCTTTGAATGCTGACTACTTGATTTCTTAGTTTAGTACGTGAAAAATCCCATTTTGCCTCACCAATAACGATGGCAACGAGTCTAAAGTAATATGCCGTAAATTTTGGATCTGAATACAATTTTATTATCTACCTTAAAAGTAGGTTCTGTGTCATATTATGTAATACCTAATTAAATAAATAACTAATAGGTGTATAAATGTGTGTGTAAATCTATAAATTATATTCTACCTTCACATCTAGGTGATGAATCACTCCATTGAAAATCTTCAGTACATATCCTTCTTACTGGTCCGACCAGCCTGTAGTTGGTAGTGCATGAGTATTGGATAATACTTCCTAAATGCGTGGTACCATTTAAAAGTTCCGCTGAACCATAAGGCAGAGGTGGCAATTTACCGCAGTCCACATCTTTAAAAACAATTCAAATTATTTAACTTAAATTTCTATTTGTTTTCTAACAATATTGTTTTTTCAAGAGCAACTTCATCCACAATTTCGTTAGTTTATTGAGTAATTAAGAATATAGTTCACTAAATCTTTTCAATGCTCAGGCTTTAAATTGGAAATTACTACGTTCGAATAATATCTTTCTACTCACATTCACACTTAGGCGATTCTCCTGACCACTCTCCGTCAGGCTGACACGTGAGACTTGGTTCACCAATGAGTTTATGTCCCTTCTCACAATGAAAGTCAATGGTTGAGTGGACGTTGTAATCGTATGCCTCCATATAACCACCAGTCGGCACCTCCGGGTCGGAGCAACTTATCACTGTAATAATAATTGAGGTATTTTAATAAAACATGCGTATTACTTATATGAATTTGTTATCTATACGAAAATATTTCTATGAAAAATTGAATAAGATCTGTCACAATAGTAATATGTTATGATGCAAAATGATTACAGGATTGCCGTAAACATAACAGGGACATATTTAGAATATGGAAACTTGACATGCTAAATATGCAAACTTGACCTATTTTGCCTTTTCACATAATAGTATATAAGAATATTTTTGCCAATAAGGCATTTGAAATTTTACAAGATATTATTATAACGTACCTAGAAAAATTATTTTGCAAAATATACTTACATTCACAGGAAGGTATCTCATGCGACCATTTGCCATCACGATAGCATGTGAGTACTTCAGCTCCCGCCAACCAGTAATCGGGTTCGCAGGTGAATTGGGCTATCGAGCCGTACGTAGTCGTGCCGTTCAATAGTCTGAAGGACCCTTTATGGACTTGTGCTGGAGTGCCGCAGTCGACATATTTACACGAAGGTGGGGTGCCGCCCCATGTTCCACCGAGATTACAAGTGATACTCTGAAAATTGTTTGTAAAAATAATTATTACGAAACTTATATTTTAAAGGGCCAACTAGTAGTTGTTCTTACTGGTGATCCAAAAAGAATAAATCCATTCTGGCAAGTGTAGGTTGCCAACGATCCTGCTTTGTGCCCACTAGTGGTGACCGTGGCTCCTGAGACTGGTGGGGGCTCTGGACACCAGTCAAACAGACACTTGGGTGCCTCTCCATCCCAAATTCCTTGATCCTTACACATTCGTTCAGCGTTACCCACTAGTGTGTAATTCTCTTTACATGAATAAATAGCTTTCGCTCCGTATGTGGTGTGTCCATCTACTAAATCGACGGTACCATCTTGAATTGGAGTCAATCCACCGCAGTTAATGTCTGTGGGAATTATAATTATGATTTTCATTGAGTTATCGTCGTGTATTTTTGTAATTGATAGATTGCATTCTTCCAAAAATATATTATTTTACTAGAATTTTGTAATGTAACTAACTTACATTTACAACTTGGTGCTGCTCCAGACCAAAATCCATCTTTTTTGCACTCTCTAGTTTTATCTCCAATCAGCATGTGACCTTGTGGACATTTATACCTTATCGAAGACCCTACATGGTAATCATTATCTTCAATTGTCGTGTTCAACAGTTTATCTGGACTTCCACAAGTAGGGGGCACTACAAATAAACAATAAATGTAATATTCCAATCATTTATGTCCTCAATAGATAAATCTAGGCTCATGTAGAACATTACATAAGAATCGCTTTAATATTTTAATGATGCAACTTAATGAACAACGTACTAGTTTTAAAATATTCAGTTACGCTCTCTACAACAAAGCAAATACATAGTATTAATTTAATGATATTGATCGCCGAGCGTAATTTTCTGGTTAAATAAATTAAAATTGCTTTTCTTACTAAAATTTCCCCATAAACATGAATTTATTAAAAATTCCATTATAGTAATAAGAAAAACCACGGTCTAAAAACGTTTAAAAAATAATAAAAAAATTAAGTGCACAACACCGTGATATACGAATTGTAGTATTTAATGTATTATGAGGAAATATATCCCTATTATGAGGAAATATATCTAGAATATAGATGGATAAGATGGTAGAGACAATAATAATTAATCTATTCTTAGTCTGAGATGACGATGCTAGTGCGTAAAAATATTTTCTCCAGTGAACTATGTCAAACATATAGATGGCGTGACGTATATTTAATTGCTAATTATTTTCGAAAGATTTCATGGAAAGCATGTCAAAAGGAGATGACGTTAATACTAAATAAGTGCTACGTTACATAACATTTGTGGAAGCAACAAGATCAAAAAGATTTACTTAAAAAGCTTTATAGATTGTTACTAAGATAGAAATGGCGTTCCAAGTGCAGAAACTGGTACTACAAAACAAAACATTTTAACATTATTAAGACACAGATGGCGTTTCTAAGGCTTAATATAAAAATATTTTGTAGCCCACTGTTAGAATAGAGACGGCGCAACTAGTAGTTTAGAACTGGTTAAGTAGATGGATAGATGTCTGTATGGGATAGATGATTTTGTTACTTTATATCCCAAAACTTATCTAATGGCATTTAATGAAACTTAGCAAAATTGAGACATTGGAATACCTATCACATTCCAGAGTATTGTCTAATATTCAGTTGTCTCATGTCTAAATATGTTTTAAGACAATATTTCGTTTGAAAAATCAAAACACACTTATAGAACAAAAACAAATTGAATAGTTTGTAACAAACAATGCTACTTTTAAAAAAGCTATAGGTTACTAAATTATTAATCACATAGATATGGCGTTGCTAATAAAGAAGCTTCTAATAAAAATATTTGATAAAAAACTACTAAGATGTTTAAAATGTTGTGTAAAATAGACTGACTGATAAGACTGGTTAAAAAGTGGGGTTGTATTTATTGATGCTATTTTATAAAAATAACTACTTCACAATGACGTCTAAAGACCTTAGGTTATTCCGAAATTCTTTATAATTCCCACAGGAACGGTGAATAACAATATTATTTTATATAACGTGATGCAGGCGACAGATGGCGCCACTAGTTTGTCATAATCATATAATGCATTTCTTGTTTTGAAGCACTTATTTTATATCTTCCAATGCAAATATTATCCAACTTAGAAAAGTTTACAATACTTTTATGATATACCAATACTGCATAAATACTTGGTTTTATTTAAATTGTTGGTAATTAAGAGTCAAGTATAATTTTACCCTAAAAAGACTTTACTAAATAAAATTCATAATTTACTGTAAAAGAAATATAAAATATTATAAAACACAACGGTGGAAATTAAATATGTCCCTAGGCTCTAAACTATGTAGTCCACATGTTGCTAGTTGCAACCTCAGCAAAGCAATGTTGTATAATATACTATTATTGTTAGCTTGGGTAGTCGCAATGCGTGGTTATTATAAAGCCATATCATTATCTTAAGCCACTGCGTTGCATAATGATTCTCTAATCAACGACGCGTCAGGTTCGGCTAAATCTCGTTAGACTTAACAATATGGAGATAATAACATTGATCCCAACTGGATGTTATGTAACACAAATACATAGTTACTACACACTATACATTAAATATGGGAAATATTTGAAATTGTGTGTATATTATTTCTCCGTATGTAACAGTTCCTATTTATTAAGACGTACCTAAAGATTGAGGCTATGTAAAATTAATGAAATTATTTGAAGTAATATTTAAGGTTTTGCAAAAAAATAATTTTAAAAATTCTAAAGAGCTCATTAGCTGATTAACTTAGTAACTGAATTATTTTATTAGACCTTGTTCTCCCCGTAATCTTAATAAAGCATCAAAATCAATAAAACGCGGAAGAAAACTTTTCGTTAAGAAAACTTTGCGATCTTATATAAAAAATCAATTGAACAACAGATATACTCTGTACGCCTGTCCTATTGAAGCGCAATGATGGTAAAACCATGTAGATCTCATTTAAAACTACCAGGAGTTTGAATTTTGATTATTATCTGTGCCTTGTAGGAATTCTGCATCAGATATGAAATTCGCACATGCGGGAAATAATATTATAGATATGTACCTATTAAGGTGACACTCACGGTACTGGCAGATCCAGTGTAGGTAGTCCAGATTGCAGCCGACGTCGTTCCATAGCCAGGAGCGCCCACCATCAAGCACCACGCAGTTTTGTTCGCCGTTATAATTATTCGGCTGGTCCTTTCCCCACGTTGGCTTCGTAACAGTTTCTCCTGATAAATTAAAAATAAAGTCAACATTTCTACATACAGTTTGTATTTAACATATATATATATATATATATCTACATATTTGACGCAATTTTTGTTAGCATGCATTTCCATTAATGTGTTGGAATCGAAATTATAATTTACCAGCGCAAAGTGTTACAAAGCTCCAACGGCACGTGTACCTACCTGTATCGATCGTATCGGAACAGTGCAATGAAGTAATTATAAAAGATCGGAAATCAAAGTTTTACAAACTCATACAGGACAAAAAAGATTAGTAGTAGTTTATAGAAAATAAAGATCCCCTTTCTTCTTATTACGAAGAGGAACGCAATAATAATTCAATTCAATTAATAATTGAATTAACTGATTATACTCTTTAATATTTTTAGTCTTGACAAATAAGTACTATTTCTTAACATTATTTGAAAGAGTAAATTTGTGATATAAGAAACATGGACTTTGTCCTTACCGTCAACCCATTTCCAAGTTCTAGAAGTAAGACCAGGTTCCTTTTGAGCTCCGATCCAGACCAACAGAGTCTTTAAATTTGGTCTTCGCCTTTCTAACTCCTGAATTAGATAACTTGACGTAGCGCCCTATAAGAAATTTAACTTATAAGAATTGAATAGATAAACAGTAACGCCTCTTTGATTACAAAACATTGTGTTTAACACCCAAAATAATATTAAAAAAAAAATGCAAATTTCATAACATGATTTTGCATTTGATGGGGTTATAAGTGATTTTAACTATCAGAATTAAAAACATCTGAAGTTAAAGTGGTATGGTGTGTTTACCTGAAATCCATGTATTAAGTCTCCTCCATGTTCCTGACATTGTTTCCGCGCTTCCTCAAAAGATGCTCCCTTAGCTCCATTAAATTCGTAACAGTTTCGAGAAAAAGCAGCCAACTCAATATCTGCTGAGGCTCCAATCGGGGCGCATCGATCGTTTGAGAACTCTGATATAAAATCATAAATAGTCATTTACATGGTATTCATCGATAAAAGTATAAACGAAAATGGTTTTGAGCTATTTAAACATGCTTTGTATCAGTATGAAATTATTTAACATAGTTTTGAGTAGTGTAATAAATTATTATGATACGCTTTTCGGACTTTCTTATAGCATTCGTATGTTAAATAATACAAAAATCGTCAGAGTAAGCTTCAATACACCTTCGAGTACCGGGAAGGCATATATGGTAAAGGATAATAGATTGAGTCATTACCTTCTGTGGTGAACACTTCTACTTCACATAAAGAAAGGGAGCTCTCTACTCCAACCAGCTGAAGGAAGACGTGCTGACCTATGAGGGGACGGGCGCAAGTGAACGTCTTCGTTATACCTTCGTCTGTAAAAACAATGTCACATAAATACATTCCTTCATACAAATTCACATTAATACAAATATATTACTACAAGTGAATAATTAGTAAATTATTGGCTAGTACAAGTTTGCATAGTCAAACTACCAACGCAGTTTTTGCAGTATTTTGTGCATAAATCTTTGCATATACTTAATATTAACGTCGGTTATTGAATGAGTAACGAAAAAGGCTTGGTATATAATGTGACGCTGTAAACTTGTGACATGCATACTGAATCCTTTATTAATTCCTGATGACTAAATTCATTATGTAAAACAACGCCTAATAGTTTATAAATATTGTATTAAATAAATAGGTACTGAAAGTTACAAATTAAAATGTTATATAGCGAAAGTAGAACTATTGCTTAAAAAGTATTCATTGATATAAACCCAGTATATGAAATATCCTAATTAAAATTTTAGCCTGTTGTAGCATTTATATAATCAAACTACATTTCCAATTATTACTGTTTATAAACTTTAAACATATTTGTTGGTAAATAAATTCACTCAAAATTTGTTTGCTTTCATTTAAAGTTTGAATTTGATAATGTATTGGTCAATTAAACCTGTTCTATATTTCACTTAACATAATTTGTCTTATCCTTTTTCAAAAACAAAGGACTCTAACATTTAAATATTAAATAAAAGTTTTAATATTGCTTTGTTCTCGTTTTAGCTACATATTTGTAGTGTAGGTTTGTTTGAAACATTATATTTATTTCGAAATGAAATATTACGAAACAAACTTCGTGTTGAATATTTTGCAGGTGAATTAATAGTTCTAATTACATATTCAGGTACATTAAACTTATTTGAAAATAAAACTCAAAAAGGCGTGTTCATGTGAAGATGTTATTTTTAATTGTTGTACCCACAAAATATTATCAGATTCACCAAATATTAATTTTTAATAATAGAAGTTATTTTTCGCTTGTGTCGTATTTCGCAAGTGTCAATGCCTACTACTAATTTGTTACTATAAGACATTATCCTATTGCATTTTGTTGTATAAGGATTGAATACATTCATTAATAAATATATTGTTCTATAAAAATCACACTTGTTTCGGCCCGCGTATGAACAATTGTCGTCAATGTTATGTAAACTAACCTTTATAATTTATCTCCATATTTCAATTGTGTAAAACTTTTCATCTACAGACTAATATTTAGTACATAAAATATATTACTCAGTTTCATTTTGCTTCAACAACTCCCAACAAAGTTACGGAAATGAAATTAATTATGTTCATAGCCATTATTTTCAAGCAAGACATTCTAATATATATATGAATAAAATATTTTCCTGTATTTTATGCAATTATATACTTAAAATAAATAACGATAACGGCAGAAGCCTTCGTTATAAGTAGATTTGCTTTTGGTTTTAAGATTCTTATTTTATTCTAAAATTATAATAGTCTAACCCCTCTGAGATCGAGTTCGAAGTTAGTAATAGAAAGGGCTGTGTTAATTCGAAACTGTATACTATTTCCTATAAAATTTGAAGTGTTTTTTCATCTTTCACTATCTTACTAACAATGAGATTATAATGTATAACTCGAATTAGCGAAATAATTTTTGGTTAAAATTATTAACAATAACTGTATTAACAGTAATAAAAATAATAATTTAAAAAATTAAACCACGACAAACTATATGTTTCAAGGTTATGACAAAAGTTTTTGTTTCTGTCGAAATAATTAAGACAATTGTAATCGGATATTTTTTATTATCGTTGCTATGATATTAAATAAAACGTTATAATGTACTTGGGTCATAAGAACTTAGTATTCAAAATATTAATACTATGGTTAATTACAGACATCATACAATTGAAATTACGTGTCATGTCAGTCAGTAAATTAAAAAAAAATATACATTGTGCTTGAAATATAAATGACTTGACAAATATGGCCCATGAATCCAACATACATAGATATTATTAAAGTTATTTATAGTCATCACTAGCCATGATGAATTGACAGGTGCCAGAAACGCAATCTCTGAATGTCAGGATTGTAAAATTTCACAGATTTCAAAGCGTTATTATGCACTGAATTCAATTTAATATTCACATATACATATTTAGAAAACCTTTTATGCGATATTATAAAAAATAATAAGACATATTTATTATAACTATATAAAAATATTTAACCATTGTATCGTCAAGATTGTTTAAGAAATGATTTATTATACTTCTGTAAATAGATAACTTAATTAAAAATGTTTATCTAATTAGTCTTTCCATTTTGTATTTTATGTTTTGTTTATAATTGTTAATTAAGAAAATAAACATTTAAAATTGTTGTTAGAAATACGGGAAAGTAAAGAAAAAAGTTTAGTAAATACGCCTCTAGCTTCCATTAGATTCATTAATGTAAATGTTTGATATCCCTAGTTGATTTTTTGCTCGGGGATGGCACGTGTTTCAATTCTATAGCTTGTTAATCTCTTTTATGTTGCAAATATTCCAGTGTCGAATATTCTAATATAAATATGAAATATGTATAGGAAAACTTTTTTCAATTGTTTAAATAATAAATACCTATATATTACTAAAGAGATTTACGAGATAATAAGTGTCAAAATCATTTTTTGACGTTAATAGATGTTTTTACAAAATCTCAAATTTACTGGTCAGATTTTTATTTTAAAACCAACTAGGTCATTTAATAAACGTTGTAGACAAGTGACTTGAAATGACTTGAGAATTGAAATCCTTTAGTTATTACAGAAGTGTCAAACAAATTTCTATTATAAAAGAAAATTGTTTGAGAAACTTATTTCAATATCAAACTCGACTCAATTAAACTAGTATTCTATGAGCAAAGGAATGGGAATGACAAAAACTACATTAAAATGAGATTATATAAGCTATGAACAAAGTATAATACATTATGGCATAACAAATCCATTACCTAGTAGAGCTATCTCCGTAAATTTTAGATTTTCTTCCAAAACTTTACTAATCCTGGAGAAAATGATGTCAATTAACATTAAAATAACAAATATTCAATCAACTAAAATCTTAAAAATATTTTTTAGAAGTTGGTACGCGTAATGAAAATGATTTAATTTGGTCCGTAATTACCACATGACCTGATGATATAACAGCCATTTAAAAAATTTATAATTTTAGAAAATATATAACAATGAAGACGTCTTTCTCACGTTTTAAATAAAGTTAATTGGACAACGAAAACTTCTGAAGTGTTAATTAATATCGTATAACGTATAGCAGTGAATTACACAAGTTGTTTATCATTACATAAGTGATGCGTGATGCACACCGGCTGTTTTTACTAAACATTCGCTAAGCGAAGCCAATGCTCGTGTTGCATACACGAAAAGCTTTCTCGGATCGTGTTATTACAGTTTTTATACCAGACGTCATATGATTAAAATTAAACACGTCTTACAGTAGAATAAGGTAGTATACACGAGACAAATACGTTAAAATGAACGCAAAATTAGTCTTTGGAAAGGTTAAGGAACATTTTGTGAATTAATTGTAAATACACCAAAAATGCTGTTTGACTTTTAAGAATTATTTATTTTTCGCCCACCTGAAAGTCTTAATGATGGTTTTATTTTAAAACACTTTTTTAATTAAAGATAAAAAAATAAGACGCTACAAAATAGATTTCTCTACAGAAATAAAAATAATAGCCAATAGCCATGATAGAAAATCTTATTAAATTTAATCGTATTTTAATTTTGCACTCATAGAAGTATTACGAACAAGAAATGTTAATTAACTTTTGATATTTTTAGTCTAAATGGAATGAGAAAAACTTCTTGTTGTACAAAACAAATACATGTACATACCTATATATCATAAATTTATAGATATGTTTAGGTTAAATGACTCAGAAAAAATCGGTTTCACTAGTTAAACGTATGGTAGATACATTGTCCTTCACTTGCAGTATTGATTACACCAACCCCAATATAGACGAATAAATGAGTAAACATAACTAACTGTTGAGGTATGTTGTAAATCTCACTAACAATATTAGTTAACTTATAATATAAGGGCAATAAAATTTTGTATGCAGCTTGCAGCTATATTACTTTAATAAATCGAAGCAAACGTTTTATTTCAAAACTCCCATGGGATGGGGAGCGAAGTCCCGTTAAAAACCAGAACTCAATAAACATAGGTTGATAGGCGAATATGTTGTATTCGAGAAAACATAAAAGTACTTGGAATTACAGTATACATGTCTTTTAATAAGTTTCATTGTAGCCCCCAGGGAAAATCTCGGAATGAAAAATATTGCATATGCATTAAGAATTACCTCGAACCTATACCTACACTTACAAGAGTCGTACCTACTGATCACAAAGATGTTATATCATCTTAATATAGGAAAAATTAATCTTATAAAACCTAGACAACACTAAATAATAATTTTATTAAAGACCTTAGAAACAAATAAAGGGAAATATAAAAAGTAAAAATGACTAAGTTTCCACTAAAAATTTAGTGATCAGTGACTAGTCAATGTAATGTGTGCGAGATTAACAATATCCTTATTTTCTTTTATAAAATTCAATTAAAGTAACTGACCTGGTTTCGTTCGATTAAAAATACAATATTTTCCTAAAAGTTATTATTATTTATATTAGGCTTCTCAGAATCTGAAATGTAATAATGATATGGTCTATGTTCAGCGCTATTTATTATTTTTCCAGAAACTCAGGTATTCGAGTAATTATGTATCTATTTTGATGTTTCCAATAGTTAATTAGTCACGGATACTTAATTTCATTTTATACCTACTTATAATAAATTAAATAGGTTGATATAAAAATCTTTTAATATATTTTCTTAGTTTATATCAACGTTGATTTGAATTTTAAGCCCTTGGGGTATCTGCGTTGAGTATACTGATGCATACCTCCAGCGTGTAACACTAAAGGCAAACATCGATCTACTTTTAACAAGGTATACGTAGATGATTATAAGTAAAAAGAGTAAAAAGTAGAGGTAAAATAGGAATGTATCATAGAAAAGCTTGAGTACCTACATCTGGGAAATGATTTAGAAAAAGGAAAGATTTATTTTGAAATCTAATTAGTTATGTACATATTAATTTGTCTCCAAGTGAATAGATCAGTTATTTTAAGCATAGAGGAATAAAAGCAGACGGATGTATGTCAGGGTTTTCACATTTGAAAGCATGTTAACCAAAGATTTTTTGAAACGTGTGTCAGGAAAAGAGAAATCTAATTGAAAATTATTGCTTTTTTTTCAACAAAAAATTACATTATGCTTTACGTAGAAGAATTTGTAATATCTTTTTTATATATTCGCTGAATTTAAAACTATTTTATTCCTTTATATGACTTTATAAAAAAATATATACTTATTTGCACTGCAATGATATTTTATGAAAATGATTTATTTAATTATATTATTAACAAGATATGCAATGACATCATTATTATATACACATCATTAACCCCCTTACGGAATTCTCATCAGCGTGAGAGCTTGTGAACATGATGACACGATTTCCACTTTCTTTACATTGATTGATACAAAACGCAACTATTTTGAATTAAAATGTAATACTTATGTTTTTTGTAGTGTACAAGAGTCTTATTATTATAGTATAAGTGTATATTAACGATTCCATTACATAAGTTATGAATAAAATAAAATGTATAATGATTAATTTTCTTTACTTTACCTAATTACTCAGTAACAAATGAATCCATACATCTTAAGTTTAAACTTAAGACACTATTATTATAGTCTATTAAATTCTTTTCTGTATTGAACAAGTAAAACGTAAAATTAAGAAAGGACATAAAAATCGTTTACGTCAATGCTAAGCCTTAATAAAATAGTTGTAATACGGAGGCAGTTAAAGTATCCGACGTCTTATTCAAAGTAAAGTAGAGGGGACAAATTAGTTTTTAAAGTTTCATTCGCAAATCCAATAGAGGTTAAAGAAATGTTTTGCTCGCTTTCTTTATGTGCCTCCGATTGCTAATTCTATTATAACTTAGTAGTCTACCTTTTACATAGTAGAGTTTCTAGCTTACAAATATTTCAATACCTATTAAGACAATTTCATTGTCTTTTTTATAAGTAGACGCTAATTCTAAGATAACATTTGTTTGTGTGATATACTTTCGATAGGTTAGAAAGGTTATCAAATAACTTTTAATTCCTGTTCCATTAAATTTTAATACATATTTTTTAATATCCTCAGTCCCCATCTATTTCGAAAACTACATAGTTAAAGCGTTCTTGACGACGACTTTTTATCTATTACAATGTTAGCTTCAAGAATGAGGGAGTTGAATTTTTCCTTTATATAGGTAAAAATTTATAACATGTTACTTTCTAAACTGTTTTTCAATTACATTCACAGTGTTATATGATTTTCATAAAGAACACTTTATTAACCTTGTTATTCTGATCCCATAATTTCTAATGCTTTCAATATCCTAGTGTTAATCGTTTCCCACCTACAGGCATAAAATTATTTACATAACTTGAGGAGTACATTTAAGAAAACGCCTTAGAAATTACCTTTAAAAAAAACAACTCGAGAGTAATTTTCGTCACAAATTTCAAATTTTTCTGTGAATTTTGCATTAGAATTTATTTTTCTTGATGAATAAAAAATTGTTTATAAAAAATGGGTAAGTATATACGTTGTATGCTTAGTGGTTTCTTTAAAAGTCATTAATACATAATTAATTGCAATAACACAATTAGCATATTATCACAAAATAAATAAAATTATAGTATAAGATGCAGTTATCACAAACTAATTAAATTTATCCACGACGCGGACGTTCGTATCGCTCCAAAGTTTCTTACAACCGAACAAGATCGACCAACTTTTCTCTGGACGGTAAAGTTTTTGCAGTTTCAGAATTTCGCCAGAGGGTGGATTTGATAAGTTTCTATAAATATCGATGAAAACATAATAATTTGTCTAAAATGTAAAAATATATAAGGAAATTTAAATAGTCTTCCCTCCCAATTGGGATTAGCAGATTAAGAAACCTGCTACATTGTTAAATATTATTAAACTTTTTGTTTTTGATTTTTAGCGTGTAAATGTTTTAATAACCGTGTATTTTTGACTATTAGAGGATGGAGACCGTACTCTTCTAAACATAGTACAAGAATTACATTAATACATTGTTTTCCTATGTACCATAGTCAACATGTAGCTGAAGTGATAATGTATTATAACTTACTCTTATGCTGGGTTCTTGCGTACATAAATTCCAATGACTAATTTAACGTTGAACAAATTATCATCAATAGTTGGCAAGACAACAGCAATATATAGTTTAACAATAATTATAAAATTTTTCCTTTTATTAATATTTGATTTAGTGCAACTATTACTATGAAAAATTGGGTCAGTAGTTCTTTATACATTTAAATATCTTTAGTTGTCATTAATAATTGTCTTCTTTCGTACATAGGATTGCAAATTAGTTAAATGGCTTTGTAATAATAAACAAATAATAATATATCTTAATTAGTTAGCAATATTGTTATCAATTAACTAAAATATACATACCAATCGTGCCAGGAAACCATGCGCATAGTGGGTTTCTTTGTAAATCACTGCTGCTGTTGCCTACTCTGATTTCCAGATCTTGAAGGGGTTGGTGACCTGTAAATAAAACTATCATAAATTCCGATGTACACCTATAATGTACCTAAACGCTGTTAAAATTGGTTTGCAATTTAATTTTTCTTAGTTTCTTAATTTCAGTTTTTACTCGAAAATTTTTCAAATTCACAAAATAATTATTAAATCTATTCACACATTTACTAGACACTATAATAATAAAAACTAGTAATTGAAAGAGAATGATTCCTTACTAGAGCAAGATTATTGTTTATCCAAATAAAGATAAAAGGTACGAGTGTGGCAGATATTTTTTTTTTCAATTAAAATAAAAGTCAATCATATCACCTTCATTTGGATTAACGTATCCAATAAAGTTATAACTTTAAGAAACTACACAATGCAAAAACCTTTACCTGCCGATTATGTTGATCCGCAATCTGATTTGATATAAAATAATACTCCAGTAAAATTGCTATTGGCTTAAACGAAACATTTTGTCACATTAACTATACTACTACTGTACTAACTACTGGTATTATTAATACAACCACTATTTTATATGGAATAAACTTAAGTAATAATATTTTTAGTAATTTGATGAACAAAACAATTTTTGCGGGATTTAAATTACAAAGATATTGTTGATAGTCTTAAAAGAAATATTGGTTCCAATCGAAAATTTAGGGAATAAATTATGTACTTCCACATAAAAATTTATTAAAATCTTTCTTGAAAAAAGTAATTTAAAAGTATATCTATAAATTAATTCATGTCTTCGAAATAATATGATGCTACTAATTTATCGAAATACAAGATATCAGTTTGGCTTTGGTCTCAACGTAACGAGATTGAAACACGTATCGATACAAACATCACACAGTTTCACAGGAGATGTTTGTTTGTCTGATAACATTAAGCTACGAGGGACGTTGATTGGTAACAACGAATACATTTATGTATAAAATTTACAATTTCTTTTAAGCATAAACATATGTACATATTTCAAATCAGGAGACTATTTTATAAGAAAAGATTATGAAGATAAAGAAGATAGACATCTTTGGAACTCCTCTAATTTAATATAGAAGTACATTTTACAAGGCAGTTAGTTGCTTGTTATTTAAATTTTGGTTTTCCAAAAAAGTTGTTGGTAATGTATAGATTACGTTAAAAGTCTAATGTTATTATTATTCATGTTAATATATTTATTTCCGGCTTCTTCTCAGATAGATTTGCATTTTGCCAAATTTATACTCGTCCGTTCAATAGATATTGCTATAATTTTACAACGGTATATATTATTTTTTTCTTTAGTTGAAATGCAAATATTAAACATTGATGTCGTTTGTCTATTGTATGAAAATAATTAATTTTATAATTTTTCGCTCATTACCTATTTAATTCTATAACGGTTACGTAACGTTCAGAAAAGTCACAGTTCAATTATTAATATTATAATAAATTTTAACTACATAGCGTTACAATTTAGAAACCGGGTGACGCTTTGTAATCGTCACTTGTATCGTATATGTTGCAGTGGTCACTCCTTACGACATTGCGCTGTTAACCGTGACGAATTACGAGCCAGCATAGGTAAATTAAGTGCATTTATGTGAAACTATATAATTGCCACAATAATGCAAAATCGCTCTGCCACTATTATCATAAGTTTTAATTTTCAGTAAACACACATATGTAGGTGGGTAATTTAATATTAATTATGTTTAAAGAATACCGAACAAACGCTACAATGTATTGATATATGTATATCAATACATTGTAGCGTTTGTTAGGGAATATAGTTCCAACTATAACTAAAATTGAAATGAAATAAAATGTTTCGATTAAAATTGATCGGAATTTTTCAGCAGAAACTGTTACATGTCTACGTCAAATTTTTTACTTGACTAACTACGCACGTGAATCAATTATGAAAGTCAAAATTTTTGGATTTCTGAATAGTTATTAAAAGTTTATAATTAAATTAAAACCTATTGTGACGAATACAATATTTAGCATTAAACGGGCTAAGTTAAATTTACAATATTAATATTTTTATGCTCCACCTTCATACTCATAAATGTTAATGTGCTGATATTCTCTAACCTATTTTATTTAAATTTAAATAACATTATGTAACTTTCTTAATATTTTTTTTCTTTCTGATACTTAAATAGAAGATGTTATAGTATGAATCTTTTAGTCGAAATTATGATAGGCACGAGACTATGGTCATTACATACATTTTGAGAGGAAGGTCAACTTGAAATTACAACAAAGGGATATTGTCTCACTAGTATTGACGCTACGTCTAAAGTTTCTTAGTTTTGATAAACTAACAATAAATGTAAGAATCCTTGATAAATGCAGCATTTGTGAATAAAAACGACTAGTTCTTGTAAAATCTATTTACGCCGTTTTGATTTCGGATATTTATATTAATGTTAAAACTGTAATCCTATTTAACGAAGCACTTATAAATTGGAAAAATATAAAATTAGCGCGCTTTAACTATTAAAGCGGAATTAGTACCTACGGTATATTATAATATTAGTTATTTTAGTCTTATCTATGAAGAGCGTTCTGTAGAAATAAGCTAAAGTAAGAACTTAATAATCTAAATTTCTAGAATCAGGTAAATTTGAATGATAACAATTTCATTAGAACTATTATTTTGTATTGTTACTCAAAATTCTTATAAAATAAAATTGTTTTCTAGAAAACAATGTATAGGAAATGAAAAATTAAGTTTAAAAGCATATTGTAATTTATAAAAGTTTTACACTTACCGCAACAGCCCCTTGTGGTGACTCTAACTACTTTGACGGCGTAGTGACGTAACAAGTCGACCTGCCACCAGGGTGAAGCCTCTCTTTGTGTTTCTGTGCATCTTTTGCCGTCGTGTTCTGTGGTCTTTTCACCATCATTGCCGTTGCTAGCGCTACCACCACGTACAGTGGTTGATTGATTTGCTGGTTTTCTGAAGGCAACGTTGGTTCCTAAGCGTAAAAATTTTTGTTACACTTATTACACTTTTCCTTTTTATTAACATTTGTTTCCATATTTGTGTGTCTTATATTAAATAAAAAAAACAAATATATAAGTTAAAATAATTTTATAAAAATGCATTTATGTAGAAGTTGTATACATTAAAATAAAACTTTTATTTTTTACTTAAAGATATATTATATCATATAATATTTTATCCGACGTTTCCATTACTTAACAGTTACTGCGATCACGGATAAAAGAAATGAGGGTCTGTCACTTTGTAGTATTTCCGAAAATCATATTTTCATTTAAAATTGTACTCGGAAAAATCTAAAATATCATTAAGTATATTTTATCAATAAATATGTTTCTCTTTACTTCAATTCTACCTTTAAAATGTTATATGTTCTGGTCTTACCACAAAATGGCGGTTCTGAAGTCCATTCACCCCTTAATGTACATTCTCTTTGATGTGCACCGAAAAGCTCGTAACCGTCATCGCATTCATAGGTGGCCACTGTTCCCGGGACTATGTCAGTGTCTGAAGCCAAAGAAACCTTTGCATTCGGCGGCACAGCTGGGTGGCCACACCGTCTGTCGCCTAAAACAAAAAACACAATGAAACATAAATTTAAATAAATGAAATATATTTTCAAATGTACTGTAGATATAAATAGTAATAGCTAGTAAAAATTCCACTTTCTAAAATTTTGGAAAGAAAACAAAGTTTTATTTTCGAAATCGAACAAAAAAATTAGGAAGATTCTTCTTTACTGCAAATTACTTTAAATGCTAACTATTTTTGACGTATTTATTTATACCAAATCTTATATTTCATAGATTATATTGCTTTGAAAAGAGTAAGCAATACAATATTTAACATTTTTAAAGCAATAGATCTTTAAACGCAACACTAAAGAAAGTATCACTATTATGTAACTTTAAATAGTTTAAAAACACTCATGACTTTCAATGTAACATTTTAGTATGCTGCTCGCTAACTGACGAGGCAAATGTAATAGATCGCGTAACATTTTGAAACCACACGGATATTATGATTTTGTAATGTTTTTTATAGTATAGTAACATCCTATAAATAATAAAATCTTATCATACACAAATCAATCAAGATTGCATGAATTTCCTTTAATAAAAAAGAAGTTATTTCTTTAAGAGCATGTAGGAACTCTTTATGTTTGTAAAAAAATATTTATTTGCATCTATACGTTATAATTACTTAATAGCATATACTGTTTATTTGCTTGCTTTGTAGCCTAGAAGATTAAAAATTAATTATGTTAAGTGTGAATGGGGTATTTTTTTCTGAATACATTTTCTTTTATACGTAATTTGCAAACAGTCAAACTGTATTAAAAATTTCCCAATGACCAGTCATAAACATTTACATAGCAAACAGTTGAGCACTAAAGTAATATCCCAATGTACGGGATTAAATGAAAACCATTTAATACTAAACACCCACACAGTCAAACCATTAAAAAGCTTTGAATGCTAGATATTCGC
Organism: Danaus gilippus; assembly: GCA_018231785.1. NCBI lineage: Eukaryota > Metazoa > Arthropoda > Insecta > Lepidoptera > Nymphalidae > Danaus > Danaus gilippus. The sequence continues at coordinate 35,684 of DVQO01000038.1, forward strand.
CGAAAATATACATGTTATATATATTTACCCTTTAGGATTAACCCGGAATTCTGCATATTGGTTTCTATAGAAATTGTTGAAATTTATATTACTCAACTAGTAGCCAGTACAGTATTCTGGCTTTTTTTTATATTGAAATCCATTTATGTTTTGATGCTAGCGTTGGTTGCTGCTCTTCCGCTTTTAGATAATGCAACTGAGTAGCGCTTTTACTTAAGATGCCTTCTTCTTAATAGTTTTTTTTAAGATTGGTTACTCCTTACTTTTTCACATTGTTTTATTTCAGATTTCGAAATTATATTTTTATACCTAAGTTCATACCTGTGCTATAATTTTACACGTGCGTAAAATCTCATATAGGAATATTCCCCTTTTGGATTTATACCGATTGCACTTCCTGAAAATTATTGTACCATATATAAATTTAAACCACTACTTTTGAAACTCATGTTTATTTGAAATTGTTTTTAACCGCTCGCGCCGACGCAAAAATAGGTTTATTATAAATTTATCCTTGATATCTGTGTGTTTTTGTCCCTGTGAGTGTCTGTGGCATCATAACTTTCAAACCGATTTTTTTCTATTAGAAAGCCAATTCCTTTGCACTGTCATTCATCTATATTTGGATGATATTGGTTCTTCACTCTAAGAAATCGGTTCTTTTCTAACATGATGTAAGGCATTTTTAGCTTTTGATTACAAGATTACTACTTAATTACAAGTGGCTCACGCGTGATATTGAAATCGTTAAAAAACAGTTATTTTGTATGGAGTTTTTAAAATGTAATAAAATTTTATTATGTTGTTAACATTATTGTACTTCATTTTATTATTTGTACGGAAAGAGTGTGTGATATAATAATGAGTTCTTCATTTCCTTCTGTCTCTGTTACTTACGCAACAGTTGTTATCGAATGAGTGAAATTTTCATTGGCGATCTTTAATTGATAAACAAAATACAAATAAATATTGCGTTTAATCAAATTCTCTTTTCTAACCGGTAATAATGTAGTGTCCACAGCAGTTGTCAAAAACAAATTAAAAAACAAATCAATTTTATGTTTTTTTTTTTAAATATTATATCGAAATATTAATTAAAGAATGCCATAGAACTTAAATGTAAATGGAAATATCAAAGTAAGGGACACTGGTCAAGTGTGTTTAGGCATTTGCTATCCAGGCACGCTTTGATGTTACAACAACATACTTGTTGAACAATTAATTTGTCTTCATTGCATAGACATGTTTCAGTCGGAATAATCAAATTATATCTAATCCATAAGGTACTTACAGTACAGACATAACAAGGAAATCCAGATTTAGTTTAAATTTTAATAAATGTTTAATCTTAGTTATATTCAGTTTATAGAAAATAAAAGATTAAGTATAAACTGGAAATGATAGGTTGAAAGTTTTTGTCGGTCATATTTGGAAAGAGTGACGTCCGAATATCCTAACAGAATTTTGATTGAAGGCTCAAGTTTTATTTTTATTTAGAATTTTGTTGGGCGTGTAACAAACGTTGAGCTGTATTGAAAAAAATGGAGAACCAATAAAACTGCATTTTATTTTTGTTAAACAAAATAACGTTAACTAAACCAAAACTTAAGTAATTGTAAAGAAAAGTGTTTAAATAGTAGTAATAACTAAAAACGTAGACTTAGTTTTTTGTACGAATTCTTTATAAAAATTTACAATAAAGACATAAAATAATACAAATGTATATTGTAATGGTTAATATACAGAATTCCTAACTGCCTTTATAAATTCCTTACTATTTTGTTCTAGTAATATAATAAAGTAAAAGAATTTGAACTGTTGTGATGGTATAAAACAATTCAGAAACTGTTATTTAGTGTATATTTTGTGTCATCATTTACAATTTACAGATAATAAAAATTGAATATAGTGAAAACTCTATGGAATAGTGATTGAAATCGGATAAACAAGATTATCCCGTCGGCGTCATTGTGGCGTCCGAACAGTGGTTTAAGGATTTATTTCACCTATGTACATAAATTTATAATGATTCAATGTTACGTTTATGATTTCATATAGCGGGGAATGAAGTGGTTAATACAAGGGATAAAGTTATGAAATTATCATATAACAAACCCATTGGAAACATCCCGAAGGAATTCTATTTATGTATTATTATCTTCCAGACCCATCCTAGAACAAAATTCAAAATAATAATACTTTTATTTTAAATTATAATTAGGACATGCATATAAACTAATTTAATACATAGCAATTTGCATTCTTTAATTTATTTCTTTTATTAAATATTTAATATATAATATATTTAAAATATTAAATATATTAAATATTTAATATATATCAAATAATAGTGTCTCTCTTTAATGTTGAATTCATCTTGGTCGTCTGCACTGAACAGTTAATTTTTACCGCTACAGAAAAGCTTTTAATATCTAATAAGACTGCTCGCGAAGTAGTGAAAAGGAAATATTATACGTTACTTAAACATCATTACGTACTATTTTAAGCGACACTCGACTATTACAATTTGGATTACACCTATGTCTTAATTGTTAGATATTAAGTGAAACTTTATCAAAAAAGTATAACTTAAACTAGTTGCAAGCTACCCGTGTAAGTCCAAACAGCTGCTGAATATAATGTACTGCAACAAAAAAAAACCTAAAATTGTATTATTCAAAGGAAAATACAAATATTACGCATAGGAAAAAATCAGAAGGTTAACCATTAAAAAGTTTATAAGACAAGATTTTTTTTTCATTTTAATATTTAGTTATATCTTGTAACGGTATTTTATTAACAGTTTAATATCACTATCGTCTAAGCTAAAGTTTTTAACATCAAAATCGATGCCAATTCGTTCACGTTTCTGACCACAACCCACTAACCCGACGAATTTGACACCGTTCGTTGATGTTATTTTATTTTGATGATACTGCGAAACCTTGAAATTATGTTATATAATAAATAATTACGGCTTATATTTGGACTCATTAATTACAATATTATTTGATATGGTTTAAGGTCAGCGGGCTATGAATATAATTACCATTCATATATATGAAAAATCATATATATGATTTTACTAGTGAATGTTTCAAGGTAAATAACTATAGTCCAGTTTATTTTTTGATTCATAACACGCTTATTTAAGATCTGTTTAAGAGTTATAATGTAAGACACTAAAAACATTTTGTTGCAAAATAGTCTGCGCTGATAATTCTTATGTATCTGTGGCCACTGAGGCGAATCTGTGCTAGTGACTGTTGTCGTCCCTGTGATCAAGGACATAATGGGTGTCAGGTTTCTGTCATTTGAGTTATATTTGATTTTTTGTCATAGCTGTTTTTGTAGGCAAAGAGTTTACATTTTGTCTGTACAGCTAAGAAGTTACTATTACAGTAGTTGTTTAATTAATTATAGCTTTATAATCATTTTACAGAAACTTTTTAATTTGACGTGGTTAAATGTACCTATCCTTTATGAGCACCACGGATATAAGCTATCATTATAAAAAATGCAGGAGTTTCGGAAATTATCTCATATAAAGAGAAAGGGATTAAGTTTAGTTCTATTTCACTTCTAAAGTCCCCCTGACTAGATTATTATTAGACTCTTTTATGGTAGAAATTCTATCTCTATATTGTAGTAAATTTAGTATATGTAATTATGTTATTTCTATTTCATATATTTAAAAAAATTGACGCAATATTTTAAGTCTTACATTATTAGTATTCTACACGAACATCTCAGCTATTTAGTACAGCGGAGGAGGTCGAGTGATTCCTCGCGCGTCCGAGATGCGGTTAACGGTGACCGATTGTTCTACACAAAAACCTATACACGGCATGCGTGCCCTACTTTGTACTGCCGCTAGTTGTAATAGATAGTGATGTTATATAGAGGCTAATAAGTTTTGATTTATTTCTAAATATATAATAAAAATAATAGCAATAGTAACATTTAATATTATCATTTTATTGGCGTTTAAATAATATTGTTTTCGCATTGATGGTCAGGGATTTCTAAAGGTCCAATCAGATAGAACAGCGTGAAAGCATCATTATTCAAACAAGCGAACCTCCACCCCTGCAATTAGTGCACAAGTTCATCTATAAACATTGCAACATGAAATGTAATCTGTTTTCGGTTCAGTAATAGCCCCCGAAATGAGGCCGAATATTTAGTTGTTACATCACAGTCCGATGTACACGCTTCCTTTGTTTTAAATTATGATTTACATAGATAAAGCATTTTGAATTAGTACCATAAAAAAACATTAGCATTTTTTGACTTTAATTATCATATTTTACAAATGTCTGATCAAAAAGACTTGTTCCTATTTTCAAGAGTAAGATTTATTGTGGAATGAATTGGAAAGTTTTATAGCTCGTTCTGAAGTATATAATTTGCAGGATTCTTTATTTAGGTTTTGTTATAAAGCAATACATTTTTATGCATCAACTTAGTGCTGTTCATAAATAATGTTGCCTACATTTAATTTTTTTAGATACATACAATAATAAATACCACAAAAACCGCATCAATATAGTATTCTAAATAATTAATCAATTTCACTGTATACAGTAGCTAAGTTAGTAAAATTGTCAATTACATTGAAATTAAAAATAATCATATATACTCCATCCAATTAGATAGTTTCAGAGCGAAAATATAGTAACCAATTATTATTATAGGATATTTCACCTAATTTCTTTGTCCTTGTCACACAGTGTTATTACAAATAAATAAAGCAAATCCTAAATTACTATCGGCAATTTAGTTCAAATATTAGTCATCTTCTTTTATTAAATATATATTTTTTAACAGTACCTGCAATATCCAAAACCATATTATTGGTCGTGATTTAAAAATGGCACTTGTAATTTATTAATGAAGATTATGCCTTCCCAAATATAAAGTAATAAAATTACAAGGGACGATTTTATTTGTAAAAGGGTTTTTAAGATAAAATAATTGGGTTTTTTATCTTGATATTTAAATCATCATTGTTTTTAGATGAAATATAAAATTGGCGTTAATTTTATAAAAAAAATTAATATATAATTTAGTTAATATTTCAGTCAGATTTATTGCTGTATTTCTTTATAACACCAAATACTTAAATCAACTACAATGAAATTCACACAAGAGGCGTGATCAGATACATTATTAATCGTTAGACTAAAGGTAAAGACCTGATCATACCAATAATGTGCAACGTTCAGTAATCTGGAACTCCAAATCACTTAACAAAATACAACAAACATTTTTTCTGACAGGTATGACAGGTATTGTAACTAATTTCTTAACGCAAGCCATTTAAATATTAAAAGAAATATGATAAAGGATAACAAAAATGTAGTTATAATTTTATATCGACAAAACAACGTTTTAATTTTATAAGTATCAGATTATTCTTGCGTTCACTGGACCACACATATTTTTTTATTGCCCATAACATTTGAACTTCCTAAGGTCCTTTCCGTCGTTAAAAAAATATACACAGAACCCCTAGCCACATGACACAAGTGACCAATAAATCAGTCGTCCCAACTACTCAAGACATTTGTCGACATCTGTATAGCATGCGCAGACGCTGTAGGGTGAATATGATGTAATTTTTTTAGTAGTAGTAGTAAGGAATAGTGTGAAGTTAAAACAAATACGATTTTCTTCCCGAAAAGCAGTCATACACAAGATGATATTTGAAATAAATGTGATCCAAACACGTATCTTATACATATTTTAAACATATACACACCTATGATTGGAATATTTTCATTATTTAATCGTGAATAAGTATTAATATTAAAACTATTATAATAATTTTGTCTAAAAGAAAATACAAGTGACTGGAATCCCTAATATAGAATAGAATGGAGTTCCTAATTTCAGTTAACAAAAAACAGGGTTGTGTTTAAATCGTCTTGGATTGATGTGAAGAACATCACCATTGTTAATGAGGAATTGTCTGTTTAGTTCTTTAATTGTAGTTAGTTTATTAATGTCTCGGTGACCTAGATAGATACAGAAAGAATGATGACAATATGTCTTATTATTACTAGACCATCCTTATCCACTTTACACAAAATCTATATAGCCTATTATGTACATATGTTTATTGAAATAAAAACTCCATATCATTTACCGTTATTTTAAAAATATGAATTTGAAAAATAAAATTATTATCAGTTCATAGTTTCGTATATATTTATAAAAACCAAAATGAGATTTTTAGTTAGTGTTTTTAGAGTTTTAATTTACCAAAATCATTAATGTGAGTTAAATTCAACTCAAAATACTGTAAAAACTTAGATATTTTTATGTAGTTTGAGAGCTGCAAAGATCAAAGTTTCAAGGGTAACTGGCATTAGCGTACCCGTCTCTATTGTCCTTTGTCTATTTTCCCACAATTACTCACTCATTAGACAAGTATAAAACATAAAAACTTATATAAGTACTTGTTAAACTATACATACTTTATAAATCTTATTAGAATATCTAAGTAATTAAGATTGTTAATACTCCTTGTGATATGATGGTCTAACTACCAGAGCAGAATTTTTAAAACTCGTCTCTTCGGAATTGTGAGCTTAATTTTTCAATTTTCCGCATTTGCTTTGAAACGTATGTTAGTATAGTTCCTTCCTAAATTATAAATTTTAATGTTTTTAGACCTTTATTGTATTATATACATAACATAAAAGCCTAGTTAAATTCACCCTATCCCTCTACATTTGTGTTTGGTTTATTAATGGATAAAAAAAATCACTGTAAAACCAGCTAGTCAAAACCAAAACTATTCTTCATCCGTTTATTTTTTTATCTTCTACTCATAAATCATTACTACGTAGGATAATAGTTTTGAGTAAGTCAACTTTCGATTTTTAAAATACCTACCTTTAACAAAAATAGAATTACAAAAACGTCATAATTAAATTGGCCAGGTTGGATCGATTTGTACTTCAATATCAACCTCATTAAAGTTTACTAATTGTAACAAAATGTATTTTTATACAAAGTATTTTTATCCAATAATTATAGCATTAACAAGAGTTATTTTATTATCGTTATGATATTACCAAGAATTTATCGGCTTAACATTTGGCTGACAACGTCAAAGTGCATCTGAGATTCTGTTTGATGGGATAGTTGAATCTTGATGGGTTAATTATGGTTAAAGATACTTTATTTTCTCAAAAAGAAAATACTTTTCACTTCCTTGAGAAAATTATGATTATAAACATATTTTAAATTAATCTTAGGTTAATTAATTTCTAATTACAAAATTGAATCTCTCAGGTTCCACGTGCAATTAAGTTTCCTGTAGAACACTTCGTGCTAAACTAATGGCTTTGTGTTGACAGATATTAGATCTCATAGTTTCTTGTCTTTGATATTAACAATTATAATACTCAAGGAGCTGAGGATTGCATACACGTGTACGGTTTTGGTTTAATGGAGTAAATTTACATGGTTTGAGTAGTGCATGTATTATTTAAAGTTATTTAAAACTTATAACTAAAAATGTGTATTAAAATCAAGAATAATTAAACTTGATATTTCAAAATAATTGAAAATTACAATTATGAATGTTTCAACAAACTTTTAGTAATGTAATTGAAATGAAATTTTAGCTAACGTTTATAAAAAAAAATTAGATATATTTTATACTACTATATTTTCTCATGACATATAAAAATATATAAATGAAAGAACGTTTTTGCTGTATAAGGAGAACAAATCTTTGGTTTGTAAATTAAACGGCAGTTGGTTATTGTATTGTAACGTTATTCAATTCGGATTTCGACAGTTTTCATTTTAAACTTTGTTTGAGAACCTTTCACATGTACGAACGAAAAAAGTAGCTTATGAACGTTTCACGTGTGACCACTGTCATTCTAGAAAATATAATTCTGAGATAGTTGTTAATAATATTATTATTAAGCTATACATAAGTATTATATATTTATACTTACTTCAAAATTATTATAAACGAATTAGGATTAACTTATCATGACATATGTAACTTCCTATATAACTTTAATTCATGATTTATAAAAGATTAAATTATTGTTGTAGATAGGCAAAGAAAACTCTTAAAAATTAATTTTGTAAATATTTGTAATGAGACTGAATGCTATTCTGAAAGTTTAAAGAATTTGGCAAAATATTCGGCACCAGTGACCTTTTGGATACTAAAAATCTTTCGCCGTGGTACGTAACTGATATCTGAATTGCCAAAGCTTTTGTACTCTCTCTGTATAATGTTATTAGAAATAAGCATTTATTCTACATTAAACCGCTGTAATTATTGAATATTAAATAGTTTTGCCATAATATGTGTTTAGCGCATTCTTAAAGGTAAAAATTTTGTTTCCAAAATTCCACACCAGTTAAATAATATTGCCACATAAAGTCTTGTTAGTATTTTCTTTTGTAATGAATGCGTCTAAAACTTTTAAAATTGTATTCAAAAAAACAATATAAGGATTTATTTAAGTACTGATTATACAGGTAAGTAGGTATGAAATAGTGTACTTGATATTTAATTTACCTATATATAGTGAAAAGAGTATTTCGGTGTTTTTAAGTATTTAAAATAGAATGGAAAGCAATAAAATTTAATTTAGAAGTCTTACAAATTTTAATCTTTTTTGAAGATAGCATTAAAGTATGAAAAATAATTGTATATATGAGAACCGTAATGCGCGCTATATAAGAGGCTTGTCTGTAATCTAAGTAGCGGACAATGGGTCGCTTGTATATGAACTTACACCCCACAAACATGTTCTCTAACGTAAATTATGATCCCTTGTACTTGTAAATAATATAGTAGTAAACTAAAAAAGAAAATAAATGCGAAGTGAGACTCAATAAATTGTAGCGGGTCAGTCCCGGCACTGGCCCACTCTACCGGTGACGCTGTCACAGCCGCAGGG
>DVQO01000039.1:0-44486 GCA_018231785.1 Danaus gilippus
AATCTCATGTCCGTGACCACACCGCAGGACCTCGAGACATCGTAAGCGCATTCTGGCGGCATCCAGAGGGATACGCCAGAAGATTAAGAAATCGATGGCGGTAGGTGATAAAATAACAAGACCGACTGATAGACACTCACATCTCGTCTGCCCGTGATCACGATTGCTGTAAAGTAGCCGAAATGTCGAGAGTATGTAGTTTATAGTAAAAAATAAAAACGCATAATAAATCTGAAAATATTGGTTTCATTTAAATATAATTTATATAATTAGTTTTGCTCATTTGAAAAATCAATACCAACAGCTTAAGCACTTTTATATTAATTTTAATTAAAGAAGAATACTACTAAAACAATGTTATAAAAGAAGTGTAATTTATACTGTAATGTAAAAATTAAAGGTGTAAAAAATATCAGGGGATGAGCAACAAAATGTTTTTGTAATAAGACCTAAAGTCTATGACAGAAATAAAGTTAAAAAGGTTTAAAAATGCTGAAAAAGTGCAAGTTAGATTCACGCATGGAAGTTCCTTACCGTTATTTATAGATACAGCAAGGAATAATATCTGTAATACGGGACTTTTCTTCAATGTTTAGGATGCCTAATTTTTCGGTTTTTAAATATAAAAGAGCAACTGTGAAAATTTCAACCATCTTACTATTCTGAGTAATGAGATTGTGATAGCCAAATAGACGGATGGAATGGGAAGTTGTGGTAAAAGAGTTCTACTACAGCCTTTGGTCACGGAATCCTAGAAAAGATACCATATATCAAAAACCTTAAAGCTTACCGTCCATTCGCTTTTTGTAAAATTCGAAAAGACACTCATTAACCTAGACCTTTTAAAATACGTAAATATTGACACACTTTATAAAGACTGATACAATTTTGCTTTAAAATAAATTATATAAAATGTATAACTTAACTGTAGCTATAAAGAATAAAAATGGATATTCAACCTGTATCAATTCCTGTTTATTTTGTTATATCAACAAACAAATTACAATGTATTACCAAACCGAATCTGAAAACACTTATTGAGCAAAGAAAATCATCAAATGTAATTTTTCTCGAAGCTTTTTACTTTAGACGAACAACGTAGTTCCTTACTACTGGTTTTCTGTTTTCCAATTTATTTTAACATTTTTCCTCCTTCGTATAACTATCAAAAGAAAGCATATTGTTTTATTTTCCTATTTTGATTAATTGGAATGGATATTTTTATAAATTTAGCAAAAATTGTTTTAGGTAAGTACGTTTGAAGATAATTTATTATCTTAATGTGTACCGTAATTTTTAACGATTGTTAACGATCTCTTTGAATTAAAAGTCGACATTAAAATATTTGAGCATAATATCTGTTTACTTTTAAATTAATTACCTAAGAATACCCGATATTCATTACTTTATTATATTACTGTATAGTGAAAGTGATCCAAAAAACGGTACAATATAAATTATTTTATGAGTGCCATGGAGGATTTTAAGGAAGGATTAAATTGGTACCTCTCTTTTATGTAATAAATAAACTGTTCAAAGTCAAATGATCACATCAATATATTGAACACAAATAAATTTATATTAAACTTGCCTTATGAAGGGTAATAACATTTCATGAAATGTCGCATAGCTTTTAGCAAGCACTTACACCAATTTACGGAGTGATCGCGTTCCATGCAGTCGATAATCTCTTCGTTTACCATACCATCATGACGTTATAATTTTAATTATGTTCAAATCAACTAATATATTGATTATTTCGTTACTTGTATTGTACCCTTAGATCATTATGCGCTAAATAATAGTTATTGATATTTAAATTATTATAAAAATATTGACATTCCAACCAAAATATTAGAATTTGTAAATCCTGATTGTTACTGAATGTTAAAGTGTAACTATGAACTACATTAAATTGGTATTAACACCGTTATACGGTTTACGTGCAATAACCGTCAGATGATAGAATATATAGCTTACAGGGCATTCTTGTTTATTACCCTACAACGATATGGGGCGATAAAGCTGTCTGCTTTGAAAGTGTCCACGTTCTTATTTTTCATAGGAACTTTTCTATCATATTAAAGCATTTTGATACATTTGTAATTTAGTATACCTAGTAATAATGCGATTGAAAATACTTAATTAGACAGAATAGCACTGGTTACTGAATTTTACTTTTCATGTTAAAAATAAACATCAGGTGAGGGCATTTCAAAATAGATGACCTAAAAAGTATTGCAATATAAATATAGGAATTATATCTGTTTCATATTCGTTTCTTTTCAAATTTCTCGACAAAGTAACTAAATAGTATATACGGATTCACGTAAATACGAATCTTATTTCAATTTAAATATATTAGTTACTATAATACAATAAGCCGAAGCTTCGACTAATAAAAAGAGTTCACTGTGGCAAGACTTACTATTCTCCTCATTTCTACGCTCCTCGGATTCAAATGGTCAATATAATCGATTTTATTGCAGTAGGGGCAAAACTTAGTGTTCATTCAACCGAAGTAATCCGTTAGAACCGTGGGTTTCTTACTATCATTTTAAACTAAGAAACATGACCACAAACATATACTTAAAATGTTATATTTTGTTTCTAATCAATTTAATTACCAAGTAGTATGTAGGTATAAGAAAATAATGATTACAGATAATAATTGTTGTTATTTGCATATTGAAAAATCTTCCTAATATAAATGTTTGTAATTAACTGATAAACTGAATTTTAATTAAAGAAGTTTGATATTAAATATATATATATTTTTTTTATAGATATATAAAAAAGAACCGATCAACAGTATCTCTGGTGAGTTTGAAAGTAACACTGTATTTTAACTCACGCTCAATTATTACGTTTTAGATCTCAATATTCAAATCAATCGAAAGACTTACATTTACACCTATAAATACATACCAGTGTTATTTATATAATTTTTGTTTTTTACGTTAATATTAAATCGATTAAAATCGAAGTTTTACATTTTTAGAACATTCTTTAGCATTAATTTAAACATTGCTCATGAATAATTATGTATACTTTAAAATTATATATTAAATTAAATACTTCAATTATTTAAAAAAAAAAAACAAAAAGTTTTCTATGAATCAATAAAATATAAATATTAGGAGTAAAGGTAAAGAAATATTTATAAAGCCTTAGAACATATTGATTAATGAGATTAAAACCTCAGTTTAACAATACGTTTCTAAATAAATTTTCACATTATTATATTATTACATACTGAAGCACTCCATTTCAGAATTACACAATAAATTTTGTAAATGAGACATAAAATAATATACCAGTGCTAATAGCTTTTAAAACATAATTAAATTATAGTAGAATGAAACTCATTAGAAAAGGAGGGGAATATAATAAAAATTAAAGGAAAAATAATTTACGGGCGATCTGAGGTCGGGAAGGGTATGGGGATGGGTATGGGTATTTAAGGGTAAACAATAGGTTTTCCCGATTTCCGGCAAAACTAAAAGTCTACGGAAAAAAGTTATATGGCAAAGTTGTAGGTAATAAAAAGATCTAAAACTTTTGTATTTAGATTTTTTCACATAACCTCAAAATTTAATTTAAATAAGCATTTGACTACCCAAAAAATTAATCACTTCTATTCGTCCAAACACCAAAGCCCATTAGTTTTAACAAAACTGCGGTAATTTAAATGAGAAATAATTAATGCTGTTGTATCAATAGCATTGTAAATATCAATGTTTTATAAAACAAATGTTTTATATAAGAAAATTGATTATTTTTTTTTTCAAATAGAAAATGAACTGTTTATAATAAAAATGTCTGAGCCTGTCGTTTCCTTACTTAGGGTAATATGCAAAGTGATTATAAGACTTTTAATCTAGATAAGCTTTAGGTTTAATCGAATCCTCATAAATTACAAAATTATTTATTTCAAAAAATTTAAAACTTAGTTAATAGTTATTTTTTTAATATAATGGTTTGAAAATACTTAAAATGAAATATTTAATATATGACACTTCAAATAAACAATATATAAAGATAAAAGCGACTGAAATATGATTAATTGTAATCAATTTGTTTACTAAAATCGTAATTTTGTTCTATGTATATTGCAATTCAAATTGTTGTTATATGTATTTTTTAATCCAAATTATATGGCTTTATATTTGACATTCCGTAAATTGTTTCAATTTCAATTGTTGTAATAATCTGTACTAATATTTTAATTTACCTGACTATTTTATCTTCAAACTGTTATAAATAGAACCTTAAAAATATATTATTACATAAAAATTATAAATAAATACAGAATCCATTTTGGGGTAAAACACGCAAGAAATTTAAATATAGTTCATACTTCAACCACACCCTTACTTCAATAGCTATATTATAGAAATACAATAACAATTCTTCGTTAAGAGAGACCTTTCCTATTTTCATTTATTAAAATACGAAATTAATTCCAACATTCAAACCCAATTTTCGATAATATTTTTTCTATCAAATCAAACAAGATATTAATGAGGTGAAATATTTTTTTATAACTCAGTAAGAGTATATTTCTTCCTTTCTGTTTTGTTGACCATATTTTATGGATTTTTTTTGGAAAATTTCTGTTTTGTTTTTTCTTTGTGTTATCCTAAAATACATATGTACTTTATTATTTAGCAGTAAAGTCATTCTACTTAATGTTATTTTGTACTGAAAGTTGTATAGAACGTACATATGTTAATAGATATTCATTAAAATTTTATATTTTAAATTATAATATTTAACTTTTAACTAAAATTACAAATTGCTCTGTTCATACAAAGCTTATTCGGCGTCGTAATAAAATCTTTTCTAAATTCTAAACGAGCTGAATTTTATATTATGTGTACTCTACGTACACGCCTTCCGGCGATCCACACACATGAATTGAGCTTTATGAAATAGAAACGTGAAAAACATATTTTAATTATTAAGTTTATGTACATTAATACAAATTTATGCCCCAAACGTTTTTACAGACGAAAAAATGTAAGTTTTTCAATAATCAAGAAGGAAGTAAAAATGCTAATGTTGTAAAATGTTAAATATATCACATATAAAACTAAAACGACAAATAATACAAATATCGTATACATTTGTTTTTATTGAAAAATCATTTCTTGCATTTTTATACTAAAACACATTTATTCATAAAAAGAAACAAACATTATATGTTTATATGTTATTATAATATAAATGAATTGCTGTTCGTTAGTCTTGAAATGTTCGTGGAGGTTCAGGGAAGGTTTAAAAGCTGAAAAAAAGATTCATTTCGGGGGAAAACCCTAAAAACAGCCCTTTTTTATTTCCCATACAAACGTTTTTTTGACATTAGATTTGATAAGTAACTAATATGTAAATCATTCTGTGCGATTTAAAAAATACCAATACCTGGTTATTTAAGACGGAATAGAGTTCGCCCGGTCAGCTACACATATATTACTAATGACGAAATTAACGCGGATGAAGTCGCGGGCAATAACTACTTTTATATAAAAACTTTATCCAATTTAAACGGTCTATATAAGAAAACGTTTCTTTATCATTTAAAACAATATACGAGGAGAGTAATATCTTACAAACCGTATTAATTATTTGGTCCTAAATGTAAATGAACCATCAAAGCCATCGCGGACATAATATTTTGTACAGTTTCATTAGAATATTGCAAAATTAATCGATGCCATACTAGATAACAGCATATTGGAGTTAGTGATGAATATTTAGATAACCTAAAAATTACTCATGATATTATAGTATCTAATAATAAACAAATATGGTACAGAAAATAATACAATACAAATAATTTAAAACATACTTATTATATTACTTCTGGCACACATAAAAGCAATTTTGTATTTTAATTACAAGTTCTGTAATAGTAAGATATACTTTGTCTAAATTTTCTTTTAACTTTTAATAATAACTTTTATTTAGTTCTACCTAAGTGATGTAGTTAATTCATATTAATTAAAATTTTCGTTTTAGTGTAATACAATTTAATTTACACATATTTATTTAAAACATTATTTTTAATTTACATATATAAAGTAAAAAATAAATCTATAACAATATTTTTAAAAATCATGCATTTATAGGAAAGTATTGCATTATTATTAATATAGAAATAATATAGGAAAGTATCCCTATATTATTTCTATATTACAAACAAAATATTTTATGACCTCAAAATATTATATAAATTATATGATATCAAAGGATTTTGCACGACATTCATCAAGGTAGAAAAATAAGTCAACTTGCTCGCTGTGATTATATTTAAATATATATTTTTTTAAACTTATTAAATGTCAATACCTTGTCATGACCCATACACAGGATACTTGACATACATTGAATTGTGTATACAATTTTGCAGATCAATCCTTTGAAAGTAAAAGTGAGTGCAGGATTTCAAAGGAAATACATGTAAATTAAAATTCTAGGAAAAAGAATGTTTCAAAATACTTAAAATGACTTAAGTTTTTGATGAAAACCAGTCTTGCGGTGATTCCAAAAAATTAGAAAAAAACTTAATGCAATTATATTATAATGAAAACAACATCTTAGAAATAAATATGCACGACAAAATCCTCCCCTGCAAAAACCCCTATGAAATGTTATCAAAGCAACGACATGAAGGTTCTTATGTAATATCGGGAATCTTCTGTAATCACAAGCCAGGCGATGGTTCCACAGAGGCTACTCAGTCACAATATTTATATTATACTTGTTATTTCATACTTTATCTATTTTAAGGGGGTTTCTCAGACAATGTTCGTTCTATTTTATTTTTGCAAATGTTGCACATCCGTAACAAATTTGCAACTACTTCTGTTCTTAATATATAATATTATATATATATTTTTCGTCATATTGAGAATATTGTGAAAAAAGTTAGAAGTTATAGCCATTTAAGTAGACAATTATAATACGTTCAGAACGTTTTCTTAAAAAATCCAGACGTAATAACTAGTTGGCCTTGACTTTAAATGAGAATAAAAGAAACTCGTCTATCCATAACATCGTCCTTATGCAGAATATTTTTTATAGTATATGGCATATGCCAGTCAAGAC
The DNA here is from genome assembly GCA_018231785.1 of Danaus gilippus. Classification (NCBI taxonomy): domain Eukaryota; kingdom Metazoa; phylum Arthropoda; class Insecta; order Lepidoptera; family Nymphalidae; genus Danaus; species Danaus gilippus. The sequence goes on from DVQO01000039.1 coordinate 7,111, forward strand.
TCTCTTCTATGCCTGTATCCATACAAATCTAAATAAGACAGTGACACTAGCGCTGAAGAAGTAATAAAAACCTACATTTAGAAGAATTCTATTATATAAAATTCAATTTGTAATTGTTATAAAATATATTTCATACCTTAGCTCGGAACGAAATTCCATATTGGAATGCCTCCTCGGGATGAAGCGGGATTCTCGTATCGTACTCATCCTCAGGCACCAAATCGTATTCCTTCTTTGAGGGCATCTTCCTTCCCCACTTAAGCAGTTTCATAGGAACTCTCTTCCAAGACCCCTTCAGGATCACCCGGATGTAGCGCGCCCTATGTCCTCTTCTAAACATTGCTTACAACACCTACAGCAACTTGTTGTAGGCCTGGCCTTTGCAAAGACCTGTAGAAAAAAAATATGTTCATATAGTGTAACACTAGTTGCCTTTGAGAAAAAAATGCTCAATTAAATATCGGTGAAATATGATTATCTGATTGTGAATCATTTTAAAAGCTCACAGTTTCCATTTTAAATCAAGAAACAAGTTATAAAAATGTTACTTCAAGATATAGCTACTTTTACTATTACTAAAATACAATTTTGTTTTTCATAAAACTCCTCAAACTTAATTTCAAACACGTTAAAGAATTTCAAACAAAAAAATAACTGCCATGTTTTGTATGAGTTAAATATTATCTATGCTATCAGTAAAAAAAATGAAATTTCTTTAAAAAATTTAGAGATTTAGGGTTATCGTAACATATTCTATAGAATACTAAAATTTCCCTACTCGAGTAAGGGTATGTATGATATCTTAATTGGCAAAGTGGCTAGGACCTCTATGCTTGAAATCGTTTATTGGACCCGGTTGTCAATACATTTTTTACTCCGTTAGAGTGAATTCTTTCTCATTACTTATTGAGTACTATTTGAAGGAGAATAAATACCAGGAAAAATTCTATTGTTCTTAATTCAACTTAAAACGATAAAAAGGCTCCATAACTAAATGCAATGCGTGTTTGACCTGCGATTTATGATTATAGAGAATATATCAAAGGGATTTTTGTAAGGATACAAACATGACACATCTAATGGGACTTTTATTGTTTTTAAATGAGAGGTGTTTTAGTTTTTGTAGAATACCTTTTCCTAATATAACTTTAGTTGTTCGTCTTCCTCCTCTTTTGTTTCTTTCTTTTTTGAAGAGTTAAAATTGCCGTTATTGTATTTCATTTTCTAGTTAAACTTTGACTTCAAATGTTAGATGCAGTTGTTAGTCTCATGGGAGTAAAATATCTATCAGTTGATTAGATTTTTATTAAGGACCCGTTTTAAATATAAACCCCTAATATTATCAAAATCATTTTAGTATGGAAAAAGCGAGAATGTAACAATGTTTTTGTTATTCTTAATGTCCTTTAGTTTTTATACTAAAAGAATAATCTGTGTAATTCGATTACAAGAGATAATATTTCGATTACCTAAAGCTCAATATAATAAAGTAAAATCCTTCTGTTTGGAAGGGTTGTTAAAAGAAATAGATGAGTGGGATTTGAGCAAATAGGATGTATTATGTAGTTAATTTAAGGCTAATGTCAACAGGTTACAAAAGGAATGCACGATGAGAACAAAATTCACTTATGTCGTATTTCAACCAAATGCAAGGTAAATAAGTCTCTAGAATATAAAAACATTTTATAAATTCATACAGCCTGAAAGGTACCAGATTGCAAATATTTACTATTAAATCAGATACTTGGTTCAATATATTATGCTCATACACCTATAAGAAACAAATATGTATACTTAATCTCTTCTTTAGCAAAGAATACACTTGGATACTATTAGATGTTACATATAAGCTAAGAAAAACTTATTGAATAATTTTTACAATAATTTTCTATATAAGGGCCTATGTACACCTACACAAGTCTGTAACCGAATAGAACTTAGGCAAAATACAAGTTTTAATTGTATTTTTGTACTTAATTGTATGCCTTTTGGGGCTTTTAGGTTAATTTGAAAATATATTAGAATTCCTTGCATTCAGGGGCGTCCCAAAAACATGAGGACGTCATCCTAAATTAGAATGGCACCTAAATAAATATTCCCTTGCTTATTGATGTGAATTTATTGTTTCATTGTCATAGGATCTGTCTCGACAAAAATGGAAGGCAGACCTGTTATTCACTGCAGAAAACTAAGCAACATGACGCTTACGTTAGTCGACACTTTAATAAATTGAAATGTTAAAAAACACACCCTTTTCTTAAAAACGCAAAAGACAATAAAATTTCTTCAAAAATTACCCAAATTCATAATGACAACTAATTATTTCCTTCTTATGCACGTTTTTTAAATTGTGTTATATTCTGGTTATTATACAATCAACAATAAAGTTATTATACGATCCAACAAATGTGAATTGAAATAATAATGTCATTAATAAGTGACTTGCTATTGATAACTTTCATTTACATAAATCAGACAATGGTAAATTCATAGTTGTTTTATTACAATTGTTCACGATACGAGAAGCAATCGCAGTACTCTCAACAGTATAAACAAATTAATCGAAAATATTTCATGTATATTGCATTGTAAAATAATGTATTCTGAATATTATTTACAAAGAAAAGAACTAAAGGTAAAAACGCTAGAAAAGTTTACGCGCATTAACGTAAGGCCACCGTTAAATATTTAGTAGGGTTCCTTAAAATACATAACACTAGAGTCCTTTAACCCGTAAGAGCTTTTCTAAGAGGGGTCATATTCAATAAGACCTTTTATATATTGATAAAAATCCAAAAATACCAAATATCTTAAATTCACGCCCATGTAACAGGACTTTTTAAAAACTAATTGTTTAGTTCTTAATTTCACAATGATTCCATGAACATGTTGTCAATATATTCTAAGTGCTTCAATTATTAAAAGCATTCGCTAAGACTGTATAATATTGAACATAGTTTCGGAAATGTTTTACTAGACAAAGAAAATGGATACTAAGTTAAAAAGTTACATGATTACCAAGGATTTAAAGAGAAATAATTTATAATTGGGCAAGTTTTAATAAATATTCAATAGGTATAACATTTCAGTAAACTTGAAGCTCGTCATATACATTCGTCTGCAGGATCTTCTCTTAAGTTTATTATTTGATCTTGAGAACAAAATAGTAAACTTGGAAAACTTCAGGAATATTTTATTAAGCAGCGAAGATGATAACCGAATTATTAATTGATTTTCCATATTCTATTAACAAAATCGCACTTCTTAATAAAAAGGAGATTAAAAACAAAAATAATTTCGTTTTTAAGTGTACAAACTAAACAATATTTTTCTAGTTTCATGTAAAGTCCAACAAAAAAAAAATATGATAAATAGTTAATTAGATTTTTATAAAAAAACTTGTATGTCTTGATCTTGTCTAAACTCAACAAAATATTATTTCTCGTGTAAAATTTTATGCTTTTGTTAAATATTGGCATTATTGAAACGCAATAAAATATGAAGGATCTTCTAAAAAAATTAAACAGTCCACCCATATATATTTTGCTTCCCCGTTTTGTAAGACGGTACATGCTCTTTTCTACAGTTTTTATCCATAGAAACATTTTAATTATAACTTATAAAATGTGAACAATAACATATAAAATTTGAATTATATACATTTATTTTGTTGAAAGTTACACTTCTCATTTAATAATTCTTACTCAATATTTTTTTGTTTATTTTGTGTATTCACGCTTTTCTAACGAATAACCCGAAAGATCCCTAACATTTATATTTTTATGTAAATAAAATAAATAAAATAAAAAATAAAAATAAAATGTGAAAGATTAGATACCTTAATTTCTTTTAATTTCACGAGTAACAAACTAAGTGTAAGCAAAAGGAAAAGTGTTGCCAGTAGCGTATTAAATTAATTTGTGAAATAGTTTAAGCTCTTATTAAGCGTCCACGTGTGCCACCATACTAAAGTATGTAAAGCATTCTTCCAAAGCTTTTGTTTAATTATTTTTAAATAAGTTTTCTCAGACTGGAGGGGTTATGAATATAAAAATATTTTAAGTAATTTGGTTGACTTCTATTTCAAGTATTTTGAAATATCAATGCAATAAAAACTTATATATAATAATATTTAGCGTTATCATTACAATATAAATACTATTTAAAGTCTTCAGAATAAAATTCGTACCTGGTAGTAGAATATAGTATAAGGTGAATCATAAGGAATTATCATAATGAACGTAACTAATAAATTTTACATCAACAAAAGCATCCGACACCAATATTGCAGTTAATAAAAACATGTAATTTACGTTGTCAAACTTAACCCGCTGGTAACAAATGGTTTTTAATTACGCATTCAATTTGCGACTTAATATCACTGATGAAGTTTTTAACAGATTGATTAATTTAGTGATCATATTTTATTGTTAGCATTTAATTAACGAATTATGTCAAATAGACATCTTACAATAATGGTTCTTATTTTAATTTATGACATAGATACATTATTACTTATAATATACTATAATATTACATTACATATATGTTTAAGTAGTATTTAAATTAGACTAATTTAAAACCAAAATGACATATACATATTATGAATATCGGAAAACATGACAAAAATTTTAAATCTTTATCGAAGTTATCTACCAAAACAAGTATCTTGCCAAATAGATACACACAAATCATTATTAGTACTAAAGTCAGCAAAATCGCAGACGGCCGGTTTAATAATAACGAATTTACGACCTTTTGATGGCCTGACCTAAACTTCTTGCCGTTTCTAAGGTTGTTTAGGCGGTCCGTGCTGGGCATACACATGTCACATCTCATTTTAGTTGCTAACCAAAACAATATAAAGTATTTGGTAATTTTTAATGTATGTACCCATAGAAAAATATAATTTTAGTTTCATAAAAATAGACGTTTCGTTTCACTCCAAATTGCCCTTCTGTAACTATCTTATCATTTAGCTACAGTGTGTACACTATCATAGAATTTCGACCGTACGAAATTGGTGATTTCCGCATCTTTGTTACACTGACTCAGCTGTATTACCGTTTACATCAAATTACAGCTACCTAAATCACAAAGAAACATCCCTTAGTCTTATTATAAAGTAAAAGTACAGTCGAGAAAAGATCTTGTGGTTAACCTTAAAATTTTTAAGTGGGATCTCGTTAGAATTGAAACTTCTATAAATAAGAACATTTTTTAATTTGGTGTAAAGTTGAGTTAATATCATCTTTTGTTTCCTCATGAGCTGTGTACTAGAGGAATGTTAAGGTGAATAAAAAGACTATGAAAAATAAATTACTGAAGCAGTGAAGACATATCTTTGACAATTCTTGATAAGATGCTATTCGACCCAGCAGTACAGTAGTTATTTAAACTTAAAACTGTGGTTTCAAATTCCACATAATTTACATATTTTAGTAACCATGACCCGTAAAAATTTTATACGTAAGGAACTGAAAAGGCATATTTAAGTAATGTACATACGAAAGTGTTTTACATTTGGCATATTATTCTACACGAGCCAGAGTGAATAATTTGAAGGTGGTTATTTCTGTAATTTATATTAAAATAGAACTAATAACATTTTTTAAAACGATAGGAGCAGATGTATTGTGAAGAAGATATTTTTTATATTCTAGTCATAATTAATATTCATATATTGTCGTGAAAATGGTTGGAATTATTTAGTAGTGATTTAATAATACGAAACTATTTCCGCCCTTGGGTATTCACCACACATGACAGCCGTTGAAATATGGCAATTCAAAACATGTTACTTTGAATAATAAAGGCTTCCCTTTAATTTTTTTTATATCTTATAAACGTCCTTAATGCCTCTGATGTCTGAATGATTGAATTGAATGAATGTCTGAATATTTGTCCCAATATAGCTAATTTCAACTTACCTTCTTTAAAAACTATAGTGAAACACTAAATTATAATTAAAATAGAATATTCTAATATTATTGACAAAAACATATTTTTTTTAGGAAATTACAGGTATTAAAAATTAAAAACTCTAAAAAGAAAAAGGTTTCAGTTTTTCGAAAGACCATTTGGGTTCCGTAAACAGCACAAATGGTAAGATTGCATTAAGGCAATATAAAACATTTTATTAGAAAGCTTCCTCAATTTACTACTGAGTTAGAGGTCTACATTGTAAACATATTAACTAAATGGCGAGTTTATACGCCAAAAAAACTGTTTAAAATGTATATTGACAACAGATATCTTGAAATTAAGTAAATGCTATATTCTATTTTTATAATAAAAAAAAAGTTAATCTGCAAATGCGTTTTTTTTTACAAACATGGATATTGTAGTAAGTACACGTAACTGAAAATTATACATAAACAATTATGAATAAACTAGAGTCGGAATTGTGGATACCAGCAGGTGCTTTAAGGTCGAAAACCTTCTGAGGTCACTGGCAGGAAGCACGTTTCTTATAAAAAGAAAAGAAATGCATACAAGGTGAGAGTGAAGCTTTAAAAATGTTAAATTTAAAATTTCAAAAAAATATACAACTAGCCTTACGTTTTTGCTGGTTAAATAGAATAATCAATATAATACTTTGTGAATAGTATTTAAAAGCAAAACTAGAAAATTAATTCAATAAATAATACTCTTTATTATATATAATAATTAAAAAGTAGGACTTTAATAACCAGATACTAGATGAAGCTTCTAAGCAGTAAACAATAACGCACATAACATATGTTTGAACTAGTCCCTTACGTAATGAGGCCTATGACCTTAACTTGTTTATTGTTATGCAACGACCGATAAGGCACGTTGTGCCTTACAATAGAATAAATAATGACTCACAGTTTAATAAAAAATTTAAATGCACCGCTTAATTTACTTTAACCCTATTTTACATTTCCTCTGTTGTTCATGGCTTTGACATTAGTTACTGGTGTAGAGGTTGTTGACATTGGTTTCGTAAGCTGCCCACATACGGCGTTTGTAATAATGACTGGAAATACGATTCTTGTTTCAGAAAAAGTAGCGTTATGTTGAAATAGTTCATTTTGTAATAATTTTATTAAAAGTCTTCTGTAAAAACTAATTAGAATTAAATCAATTAAGTACCGTTAATCCCCCATAACTAATAATTCAGTCGACGCGTTGTAACGTTTTTTATTATACCGACAGATTGTATTAAACTTCAAAAAAATATTAAATTACCATTTTCTTTTCTTGTTGTCACATCCTTTTAAATTATACTGTTAACGTTGATTTAAATTGATTTTGAAAACAATTATATAAAGTTATTTGTATAATTGATTGCACATTTTTGCATGTTGGCGAAATTCTTATATTTTTAATGTCATATTATATTTTTAATGTTACCAAAAGGAAAAACGTAAATAAAGTATATTTAAAATTTTGGCGTAAATTGTACGTCAATACAAAGTGACATCGTCGATTCGATCACGCCCTGTCAGAAGCGCAAAATCTGAGCGACCGAAGTAGAACTTACAGTTAACGGAAAAAAACTCATATGTCTCAAGGACACTTGCCTACACTAACATAGTGACCTCTTGTAAATGAAAAATATAAATTTACATCGCATTTGGCCTATATGATTAAATTTTTTACCATTGTCACTTTTATTGTTATACTTATACATATATATTCTACCTCAACAGCCTTCCCTTTCATTAGTAGAAGACCTTTACTTGGAAAACAATCCGATACATTTATGGGTAAATAGTTTTTGTATTTAAAATATTTTGTATTCGATTTAGGCAAACAAAACAAATAAAGAATCCTTCTATTAAAACAATTTGTGAGCATACTTAGCGTAATCATTTACAACCCTTTAATTAAATGAACACAAGGACAATTTAATAAACGATATAACATAACAGTCAATGGAGTCCATTCAAAAAAATATCGAGGTTACAATTCATTGGCAAAAGTTAGCTAGACGCCTTGAATAACCGGTCTCACTATAAAGTACGGTCAATATGGTCGTTTTTTCACCAGAAACTCTAGCGCGATTTTTATAGTTTTGCAGACTCAATATTTTTAACTTGGTCTTTTTTAGGTCTAAGTATACTCAAGAATGATAAATACAAATAAAACTCCTGTGATATATAATATCGTTAATTTACTATATTAACGATATTTTACGAGTTCGTGTAGAACTTTTTCTTCAGATATTAGGACATCATTATGGACACTTTTGAAAACATCGTACAAAATACAAAAAAAATAACTTATTAACAAAAAAAAACAAACATAGTATTACGACGACATCCCTCCATTATTTAAATCAAGATCTAGTTAATGGACTAATATATATAAATGCATCTAATAGTGCAGACGTAGTAGCATTGTTCATGAGATTTTCCAACAGTTAAGGGGAACATTTTGTTTAAATGTGACGGAGCTTCATATTCCTAACAGAGTCTTTATATTTAAATATGAAGCCAATACCACAAATGTATTCAATGACCCGATTATAAAACAAATGATTGGCTGAGTTTCATTAACACAAAGAGTGAAGCATGAAGCAAAATATGTACATACGTAAGGTTGAATGAATTCAAAACTGTTTCACATACAGTAAAATAAAGACTGTTTCGAATAAAACAATGGGAATATACAAAATCAGTTTAAGATAATAAATAACAATTCATTTTGTTTTTATCAGGAAAATTAGGAAGGAATTTCTTTAAAGAACATTAGGAAACAAATTATTGCAAAAAAAAGTTTAAATAAGTTCCTATCTATATAATACGAGTAACTATAGTTATTTATAAGTGACCCTATTATTATAAAATTTATTAAAAGTAGTAAAATTATTTTCTTCACTTTTTCACTCAAATTAAATGTAAATCCTCTCATGTAAGTATAAATGTGGTGTATTTGAATTGAATGGTCTCTTGAAAATGTACATTTCATACATACATATATGAACATTACCTAACGCATATACAGTAAGGCCAGTTGTAAGTGCACGTGTCTACTGAAACCAATTATTGTATCTAGTTTCTAACTAAATTTTCATTAAAGAGTATATTTTTTCGTGTAGAAATTATTCAAAATATTTTAAGTTTGCAAACCATTATGGAAATTCATATTGAAAATTCAAACAACTTTAGTTTTATATATTGCTTTTCAACTTTAGCTTTATATTTGCTTTCATTGATATTATAGAGTACTCCAATAACTGAAGCACCACAATATTGTATAATCCATTTTGTAATAGATTAACTGACGCTCTTGTAATAAGTAAAATAAGTTGTAGTGCAATATGTAATTAAAAAGTCTTTGATTTATATTTCATTACACTTTGTCTCATGTATTCTTCAAACAATAATTTGCAAATATAAATTTAATAATTGATACAATTTGAGGAGGGTTGAAAATTTTATGAGTATACAAAAATTATAATCTCCTTACTGACTTTAAACGATAATCTTTTTCATTGTCTCTTATTTAATCAGTTACATAATATAATATTCTATATATTTCAGTAATTTACACAATTTTAAAGTCTACTTTGGCTTAAAACTCCTTAAAAATTACTTCCAGGTTCTGAAAAAGTTTTCTTTTATTTAGTCAAATACTTTTCTTTCTGAATCACAACAACAAACATTAAGACAGTTTGAAAGGATTCCAAAGCCTTTGTAGAGATGTAATTTGTTTTTCATAATCTTTTGTGAAGATGAAGTTTAGTTAAATGGTTCTCAGCAAACTTATACTTTTTTAAGATTCCTTTATTTTATACAAAAAAATAATAAAATACAATTTAACTATTACTGGTCAAACGTAGAGTTCAAATATAGAATACATAATGTTCAATTTAGTTATGGGTTCTAAATGTTTTATTAAATAAAAATAGATAACATAAGCGTTAACTCTACATATACATATTTTATCGTGTATTTCTCTTAATCGAGTTGTGTGTGTATTACAATTTTAATCTGTGGAATTGCTTATGAGTTACCACTGAAGCACGCAATCTAAACCGGTCCAGGGAGCTATCTGGCCGCTCAGCTCCTGATGACTAAGCGAGGTTCCCTTATTTAAGAACGGTTAGGATTTTATACACAATTCCTTTTCATGTTGTTCAAATTCCTTGACGTCCTTTTTGATAAAGCTAATAATAATATATTGTTTATTAATCATTACTTCTATAAATGTTATGCAAAAGCTTAATTAACATATTATATGTATACTTCTAAAAGCCTTATAATAATTTTGGTTCTATTATTCATACTGAGACAATTATTTTTTGTTGAACAGCTAATTCAATTATAACTTTAAATACATAACTAATGGTATAGAAAACGAAAAAAAACATAGAGGCATTTACATATAACAATTTATTATGATTTTTTATAAATTGTATTAAAAGCTTAAGTCAGTTTTATCGTATTGTTTGTTAAATTTTATTCAATGTATATATTATTTTATTATATATTTACATTTATAAAGTTAAAATAAACTTAATTTACACACCAAAAAAACTGCAAATTGAAATTGAATTTTAAATATTCACGTATTTCTGAATGCTGTAAGGACTATATTCTCTTGGATTTCGTATGCAGCGTCATTATTTGTCCACTTATGACGATACTTACAGGTTGATATACACCAAATACCGCCAGAAACAAGATGGTCATTGAACTTTAAAAACGATACTAGGTTAATTTACCTCAAACACTTATTACTTTACTTACCAAGAAGCATTTTCGTTTATTTCTATTTTATTATGAATATTTAATGATTTTGATGCACCTACAAAATTATGAACAATTGATATTAACTTTCAATACATTATAATGAACTAATAGATACTGAATTTTAATATAGAATTTGGTCAGTTATTTCTTACATTTATGTATACAATTATATTTGTTTTTATTTTTTTATATTTCATATTCAAAATAATTCTTATTATTATACATAAAAACATCTTGAAATTATGATCTCATATATATGTATATCTATAGCAAATTCATAAATCTTAAAATATCAGATTTGTATTTGTGGTTAATGATCCATTACAAGTACCATTAGCAATCATAAAATAAAAGGTTTAATAAAGAATATTAAACTTAGATGTAGTACCGTTCTTGTATGCATTCTTTAACAAATTTTTATTGCAGCTATATTTTAAGCTGTCCGTTCATAAATATAAAGCAGTTTGAATATCAATACAAGGCAAAGGCAATCTGACAAAAATTGTATTAATGTCATTTTATATATATTGCTAAACTAAATCTACATAATCATTTTTTGTGTGCATCATATACCATGAATCAAGGCTTTATGGTGTCGCAAGAATTTGTACAATGATGCCTTATATTATAATGGTAAGCTTATATATTTTAATGATAAAAAAATACTTTAAAACTATTAAAATATATATCAACTTATTAAGAGTTATTTTCAACCAAGTTACGATGCATTAGTCACGCCAAATACAACCATTTTCCAAATATATATCATCTAGAATTAATTGTTAAAAAATCATTTTACCTGAGTATTGTAAAAAAAATTGTGTGTTGATGATTGTTTTTTCAATTCATTGAAACTTATCATCATAATTACTAATTCATAAAAACTGTCTCACAGTCTATTTCGAGATCTATTTTATTCATTCGAAGAAAAACGTAAAAACAATAGGATTCTATAATTAATAAAAAAAAAGCACTTGCAATAAATAGAGACTTGGAGTTAACATCAAGACTGAATTGCTTTTTGCAACTAAATAACTGTTTGAATTGCATTAATTCGCTACTCGATCGCTGAATTATTTTTGGGTTCCACACTTAAATTGGAGAAGATGAAATTCTTTTATTATTATTCTAATCATTTCGTTGTTTATCAATCTGTTCCCTTATATTTTATCTTTCCCTATATTGAAACCTAAAACACTCTCAGATATGTGAAGCTGGTATTATGTTAATATCAAATACTGATATTCCTTGGAGTAGAGATAATATCAAACTTAAATTAAAGTAATCAAAAGATAAAATGGTTTGCTCCGTTTACGTCAAATATTTTGCCTCTCACAATCCAATCAAAACTTCAGAAGACTTTTCACTGACCTCCTAATATCATTTAGCTCAAGTAAAAAAATTAAAATCGTATAATTCTTTCAAATATTTCTTAATTGAATTTTCTGGTATTTTACTGTGTATGATTTAACCTTTATTATAAAAATGTATATAAATAACATCTAATGCTTAATAGATGTTTACCTTTCCCTTAGTTTAAAAATACAAGTATATTTTAAGAAAGCAAACTGAATAAAGATCAAGGATAAAAGTAAATAGAATCAGATATCACTGAACATCTGTCGCACTGCAGCCCAGATGTAATTTATTTTTGATTCAACTTACTCCGTATTAATTAATTATAGTCTCGATGATAAACGATTTTTAATTAAAATATGTTCTAAAGTACGATAAAATATTATACACATAAATGCATGATACAAATATTATAACGATCCATGCTGTATGTTAATAGTGTAGTATGCGGGAACTTTCGTTAATTAGTAATAATAAAATCTAATCATTCACAAACAGCTTTCAACGCATCGAAAGTCGGCTAAGAGAGCGTTCAAACAGTTCTTTAGGTAAAAGTTAATGTCTAGGTCATCAAAATGCAGTAAGTGCCATTGTGAATGAAACATCTTAAACAAGCAATGATTTTTGTTTTTACAAACTTATGAATCTTACAATTTACATAAAAAAATTCAATTTTTGGAGCAAATATCCTTTGAAGGACTTTATTAATATAATATATGTATATACGAGTATATATAAATGAAGATGCATTCATAACGAGGTTAACTCCCAACAATTAATTTTTAAATTAACAAACATTAGAAGTTAAATATAGAATCTTTTCTGCACAAGCTTTTATTCACAAAGGCATTAGAAGATATACAAAAGCAATTTAAATATATATATATATTTAAATATATATATTATTATTATAAAGTAGTATATATATATATATTATAAATTATTATAAAGTATCAAGTGTCAAATTTGTTATTTCCATGAAAACCAATTTTGGTTTTACCAAATAACAAATTTAACATTAATACTTTATAAAAGAACAATGGCAAGACTTTTATGACAAATAAATTAAACTAAGTTGATATTATAATAACATACATCCTCTGATTCTAAATAAATAATTTAGTCAAAGTCACGACTGCAGATCTTCCGGAAGGCAACTTTTCATTCGCCAGCTTCCAAATAAATTGAAAAAAAAAGACATTTTATTTCCATTTACTTCAATTACTTTTCGAATAAAATATATTAAATTATTAAAAATTATTTGACAGCTAAATATTCTAACTGCAATATCAACCCAATAGAATATATCAATATTAAATTTTAAGCATATGTATATGAATTGAAAGCCACAAAAATTCTCCAGTATCCTCGTATGGTTGAATAGGAAACAAGGTCATGAGAATACAATATTGAATTATGAATTACTCTTGTGACTTTACTGTTTGAATCTCATTTTATTAAATAATAAATATTAAATATTAGATATATTTAGTAAATTAATTGCACATTTAGTATTATACATACATGATGAAACTACAACCGCCGAGATTCTAGCAGAATTTAAATCCTTATAAGAAACTGTTTCATTGATCAAAGTGAAAGAAGCTTAAGCTATTTGCTCTTAGACTAATCTATGAAGATTAAATATTCGGATACATGTACCCGATTTTGTTTTTAATTAAATTTTGTTATTTTAGAGCATTAGCATAGATACAGATTTAATAAAATCAACGAATCTTGAATTGTCATCCTGTCTCCTCGTAACATCAAAGTACAGTATAGTACCTATTATGATCATTAATTTACTAATATGCAAACGGTTACGAACAATATACTTTGATTGGATTGTCTCCTATGAAATAATCTCTTAATAAAAAAGAAAATTTGAAATGCGAATGTGACAGTAGGAGACAATATGATATAAGTTTAAGTTTGACAAGGGATGACAGAAAGTCTTTTAATTCCAATGACGCTTTCCAAGTCAAGGGAACTCTTACTTCTCACTCACTATAACAAGGCTTTTGTAAATAAATTACAAGTAAAAGATATAACGTTATTTTATACGAAAACGATTAGTTACGTATATTAATTATCGAGAATAAAGCTGTGGAAAGCTGTTGGTTTACAAAGAAATCGCCGTATGAAATATAACATTTGAACCTACAAATGTGCATATGTATATTTTCTAAGTATCAAGACAGAAAAATGTAAAATAAGTTACATTTCTTTGCAGTAATATTATGATTTTTATCTAGCTGCAGATAACAATATTATTCGTAAGCGGCTTTTATATAGGAACTAGAACGTAATAGAGATATAACGCTGTATTAAAGCTATAATGCACACCTGACAACAATTACCAGGATACTACCAATTCCAGGTAACAAGGTTTTTGATTAATAGAAACACGTGTAAGAACTAATATTTAGTCTTGCACGTGGCGGTAGCCGCTTGATTTTGACAGCCTACACTATGTTATTGTAAATGCAACCAAAATTAACATTTTGAGAAACAAAGTTTTCACAATTGAACATACAACTCAGTAATCACTAACTGTGGAAATTCTGTCATTCTTTAAGACTAAGGGATCCTCGTGATATATCCACTAAAGCTCTTTAAGGAACAACTAATGTAATCCACCTATTTTTACTAATAATTCCTTCACCAAATCTGCTTTGGACCGAAGGGAAATTGAATACCAGCCACAGACTCTCCTCAAACTTTACGTGAATTATAGTCACTGTGCCAACTAAAAAGCTGTCTTATGAATAACGTACAAGGAAGAATTTTATTAATACATATCAAAGGTTTTTCTCGTCTCATCAAAAATATAAAAATAATTTCCATTAACTTCCAATTTTTATTTTGAAACGTAAAAGCTCTTAAGCTGTCATTTCAATTACAACGCTTGTAAAACAAATCTCAGTCTTATAAAAACGATCGTTGATGGAGTCAGAAAATATCAAATTTAATTGAATAATATCGATGTTTAGCTTATTTTATTATAAAAAAAAACATTAGGGATGAAATGAATTCTTTAAAATAATTCAACATTTCCAGTTACAAAACTGATTGGATGGAAACTCATTGTCATACTAATGAGAAATAAATATCATCGGGTAATAAATATGTATAAATAAATTAGATATAAAAATAGGGTTCAAGGTTATTATTTTCTGTTAAATGACGCGAACAAAGGCTGATCGTATCTACATTATTAATTCAATATCGCCATTGTGCCCTAGCCATAGCTTGAACCTCTCGATAAAATCATTCCTTAAAACCTGACTTGAATCACAAATTATGTAGATTAGCTGCTCATTTCCGTATCGCATACAAACGGTGAATTCATCCGATATCAGTTAGTCATATTAAAAATTTTGTCTAACAAAAGAATTCAACCATCCAACCATACACATTGCATGTTTCTTGTTATTCATGCATTATAATGATACTTTTACTATCAAATTAAAGTATTATTCCGATAAAATATAAATGTTAGACACATTTAAATTTTTATATTTAATATACATTTTTATTATTTGTCAGTTTACAATCCAACTTTATCAATGATTATTATTTTAATATTATATATAATTTGTTAAATAAGCATTTCAAAAATACATCTAGCTTTTTTGAATTTCGACAAATCATATTACCTCTGTTATATTAGTATCTTTAACTAAATATGAGATAGCTTACTAAATTATTGTTAGAACAATTTGCAAAGATGGCTTAGCCTAACTTCTCGTTGTTTGAGTTGTATAAGCTTTCATCACACTAGTTAATACATATTACTGGGACGATTTAATCGACAACTAATGTGATATATTTATACACCAGATTAATATAAAAAGAATTTTTAATAAATCTGTACAATAAATTCCACTGACTCATATTTTCAATTAAATTTGTACGATTTAGAAGAAAATATACTTTGAGGTGTTTCTTGATTTTCTTTATTTATTTATCAATCTGTCATGCTTTTTCTATTGTCTATTGTATTAAATTATTGTTTAACTAACTATTCAAATCATAAGAGTATTAATTTAAAAAAATGACAATCAGTTTTTGTAATAGCAGAAAAATATTTACAATTTAGGTTAAATTTTTTATTTTTTACAGCGATTACTCCCAGAACTGGGTAAATATAAATAAACATGTACAACATTATTACATTATAGATAAGTGGGCTTTTACGTAACTTGAGACCAAGTTCTCCCAATTCGCGTCATTACCCATCCTCAATCAATTTTCCAGACAAATATAAAGCTTCTTCAAACTTTATTACGAACTTGAAAAACAACAAACTGAATTTGTGACACGCTAAAGGTAATATTGGATACAAATTATTTGATATTTGGTGGTTTAATTCTCATAATTTTGTTAACATACATTTTACTATATATACTAAGACGTCTACCCTATAAACCTATATTATTATAAATTGGATGTCTTGTATTTATATTACTTTACAACTAATCTAGTTATTGATGTTACAATTATAGTAATAATTCCACAAACTTGGCATACATTTCTTTTAATGGCAGTTTTCATTTTAAAATAACATATATTTTTTTATTATTTTGCTTAACATTATTTAAATTCTATTTTATTATTCATTACCTTCTATTTAATTGGTGTAATATCGATAATAATTTGACTACGTAATTATACATTCAATTGTATATCTTTTTCCTGTTCTAAGACAAAAGAGGTATTTTAAAAGAATGTCAATTTTGATTTCAATTATTTATTGCAATAAAAGTCTCGTAAAGACTTTGAGAAACATGACCTGTTTCCTCGTACTTTGCTTTATTATTAAATTTGAACTTTTGGAACTGGAATTCGCATCTAGTTACGAGCTTTTTTTATTAAGTTTCTATTCCATAGTAAGCATACATATAATAATTCATATAAGGCAAAGGCTTACATAATCAAACTGACTCCACATAGCCAAGTAATAAAGCTTATTAAAAATCGAAACACAATTAATGAGCAAACAACAATTGCATGATAAAATCAGAATACCTATATTTATTAGTAATAGTATGCACTTACTCAATGTTTGTTAAACTAAGTTACACTCCAAGAACCCAGTCATTGATTAGTCATCACTTATTCATCAACTTTGTTTCAAGTTGAAAGCTCAGCTTTTATTTAGAATCCGAGTTTAATGAAACATTATTTTTAATTATTTACAATAATAAACTCCTAAGCGATCATTTATTATTCGTCTAACAATCCTTCGAAACCCGACCTTACTCGATAATCAGACAATAACTTATTATCAACAATGATCAAGTTCCTTGAAATTAAACATTTATAAACTGAGCCTTTGTTGATTTGATAGGCTTTGTTGTAGCCGACGGAATGTAATGCGACCACAGCCCAGTAAAAGTCAACAAACATACCGATCACAGATATCCAAAACGTGTAATCATTCAAACATTGTTTTCCAGTAACGTCTGTTTTACTTACCGGTTTATAGAGAACTTTGTTCAACCATGACCGCAGCACGTCCAAAAACTTATTTAAAAGTTTCTTCTATGCAAGTCACTTAAAAGTTATTCAGACTCGTCGGAGGTCATGAAGAGACTGGAAGTGAATCTCGTGTCGTAATAGGTATTTTTTTCCGAGCGGGGACTGGTTTCCGCCGTCGGAAAGTGAGTTTATAAGTTTGTCGCGACTCGAGCCTTGGAGGCGCGCGGTGCTCGGACGAAGGTGGTACGCGGTATGCCGCCACTTGCCGCCGGCTCGAGGCAGCGGCGGGAGCGGAGCGGCAACGTCGCGCGCTACCCCGCAAGGGTTCATGCTTCCATGGGTCTATCGTCATCATTTCTTTCATCGTTTATTATCACGGCTCCCGCGGGAAGATTTTTAGAAAGTCGGCTATGAACATAACTAGATAATGAAAAAACTTATAACATTTTGAGTAATTCTCGTAAAGCTTAAAAAGTTAATTTCATATACATATAGAAAAACTAAATATATTTTAAATTGACCTTTTAATATATTCTTATAAAATTTATGGAACAATAACTGATTTTATACAAAGCTTTAAAATTTTATATTGTTAACGAATAACAGAATCTTCAGATATTAGATAATTATCTTAAATCGGATGTAGGGAAAAATTTAAAGAAATAGGTATAGATACCTAGGTTACGTAGACGTAACCTATTTGAATGTTAAAACTTTTAGTTGTATATATAAGAATATTTTTAGTTATATTAATCAGCTTTCCCATAATTTTGTTTTTTTATAACTTGAAACCAAAAACTTACTTATAGAAAATCATTGAGGAAGGACGAGTAGAAAGAAAGCTAATTAATTACATAAGAATTACGATAGACGTTTTCAATGAAATACCTAAAAAAATCACACAAAACCATTTAGGAATTAGAATAAAATATCTAAAAGCAAAATATTAAGCACACCTCCGATTCTACTCTTAGAGCGTAACCGACACGCAATTAAGATTTTTTTGTTAGAAATAACGGATTCTATACAAAATCCTAAATTTCAACGTCATTATCAAATAACAAATAAATATGCATTACAAAATTTAATCGTTAGCTATTTTACTGTTCTAAACTTCAATTTCCTGACAACATATTCTATTTGAAAGGATTTAAATGTTTAGATTAATATAAATAAATTAAAACTATATAATTTAGTTTCCATTTTATTTATTCGAAAAAACAATAGTTAAATAAATGAAATCCTAACCAGCTATGTAGTAAATAAAACAAATTTATCAATTTATTAATTAAAACAGACTAATAATAATCGTTCATAATATTCAACCGATAAATGAACCGTGTATTTGAAATCAATGATGTGATATGTAACGTAAATAGCTTCAAATTTTGCTATCATTTCCATGAATCAAAATGTCCGGTCACTTAAATTTTCAATACAAAACGCTAATTAGAGGTGCATCACTTATTTTATTGTTAACAGAACAAAAGCTCAACAAAACACAAAGTATGGTATTTATTCCTCTGAGTCATGATGCAATGCAACAGGTGATAAGAGTGTGGGAGCTACTGTCTCACTCTAACATCACGTCTCTGTCCCAACTGCATGTGATATTAATTTTCATCCAATTATAATATTCCCATTTCTTTTTAAATCTTTTTAAAAGATTATATTAAACATGTCAATAGTAATATTAATAAGATTTATAACATGAATTAGATATCATATATTATGTTTGCCAAAAGATTCAGTATAGTATTCAAAATACTAACTAATTCAATGTTAATTAATTGAAAATTATGCATTAGATTATTAAAATATTTTATGATAATTTATATTACTACCCTTAAATATATTAAAGTGTATAACATATTTCACAGCTTCTAATCTACTGTATTATCCAGATTATACAGACAAATACTTTTTGAAATTGTATGGTTTTTTACATAATTTTATAACTAATAATAAAATGTTTATGTATACGATAATATATACATAAATCTTTTTATAATATTTTCACAAAAATGAATTATTTGTTAATAAATTTTGTTATTAATATTTTTTAAATTTTTAAATGGCATTTAAATTCCTTTATACAAAAGAATATTTTTTGAACTATAATATTTTAAAATATAAATAAATGTTGTGTCTACATATTGCTTGGTAATATAGCAACGGATCAACCGTTGGTATATTACCTTTTTTATTTTCTTTTGAAAAAAATTTACACTTTTCATTCAATTACTAATCACGTTTCGGAAGAACAAAATGGCTGAATCAACTAATAAATAATATAATTAGCAATGAAGTTAGATTACAATAAAACGACTTATGAATGTTAATTAAATTTTCAGGGATACAATACATTAATTGAATGTTGTTATTGAGACGGTTGCAAAATAAATAATTTAGGTTTTTTTTAATTTGTTAATCCGTTAAAGAAGTCGTTGAAATTTGGTAAAATAACTTACCTACTCTCATACTTATTACTATTAATACATACTTATTACTATACATTATTAATTTTGATATTCTGAGAATAAAATCGGAATATAAGAAATTTATAATTGTAAATAATTGATGCTGTTTCTAAACTAAGTTAGGCGTGAATGTAAGATTTTTTTTTCTTATCCCATTGAGGTAATCCAATAAAGGTATCCACCAAATGCTACTACGTCCAAGCTAAACTTAAATTTTGGTCAAAGAGAATCTCTCTGAAGTGTACACGTTTTCCCTTTTATTTAACACCACAGATCTTTTACTCTTACGACCCTCTTTGACTCTAAAAAGTGGCCCAATTTAGACTTTCATTATTTAACATTTTCTATGTCAAAATTCCATCTGTTTCGTTACAATGCTTATTGTAAGACTATTGAGCATTTTTAAAAAGTATAAATTGTGGTTTTATATTTTTATGGTTATTGTTATTTACAATAATGCTATAAATAGATAAATACATATACATATATGAACCACTAATAGCACCTAGTATGGCTTCTAACCAGTATTAAGTTAATCTTCAGCACTAGTTAACGGAATCCATTGGCATATTAAGGGTGGGATGGCCTAGTTAGATGAAATAAGCAACAATAATATTTGTTGGTGGATAATAAGGTTGTTATTTGGTTCCCTGGTTTAATTAATGACACTTGGATCGAATATCCATCACGTTCTAACATATTTAGATCAGATATCACTAGCTTATTTCTAACGAGTAAAATTTTTTGATATTTTTCACAAGTTTGCCATCAGTTTCTTACGAGTACTTCATAATATTTGTGCTTAAAGACAGATTCTAATCTTATGTTTGCCAATATTTAAAAAAAATGACTATCTAAAATCGTTTTATACATTGCGTTTGTAATGTATGTCATTATTTATTTTTATGTTGCCGATGGCCATAGGCGATAGTAACTACTTCCCATCATGTAAGACTCCAATCTCCAGTAATACGCTAATAGAGCAGAAAGAGGACATCCAGAGGCTTAGAAGGTAAACATTGGCCAGCGCTGTAAGAGTTCCACATATCCCTATCGTTACACATGCATATAAATATATATGGTAGAAAATGCACAGCGTTAAAAAAAAGTTGGGTTAGGTTGGAGCCTACAATGGTTCCTAGAGGTCACCAGCGTTAAGGAACCGATTCCTGAGTCACGTCTGATTGGAACTTCCTTCCTAAAAGCAAGTTTTCAAATTGTGTAGTTGAAACCTATTTCATTTCAAATAAAAAAAACACAAAATTCACGGTTACAGTTAAAAAGAGGACCCCCGACTATTTTTTTATGTTGAAAAGAGTAAACGAGCAGACGGCCTATCTGATGTAGTACCGTTCCCCATGGCATACGTAACATAATTTTTCGGATGCGTTACCACCGTTATTTGGGGAAGAGGGAATGGAAATTGTGGGAAAAGGGAAAGAGTGGGAAAAAGGATATGTGAAACCGGCTCTCTCAGTCATCAGATGAAATGCAGCCATTTAAGACTACTTTACGCCGATCTTTTGTGAGATCGTGGTACTTCCCCGGTCGAGCCAGCTCATGTTCGAACTGTAGTAACTCGACCACAGTTAGGCTCTACGGCCATTTTATTTATTAGACTACACAAAATTTTGAGCTTACTTTTCCGTGATATTGAACACCGTCTATTAGCTTATTTATGTATGTCTGATAGCATGTTCATGTACACTAAGTATTCATCGTTATATGATCTATTTTAAATGAAGTTTTGGGTAAAGGTATATTTAAATGGATATAAAAAAGATAAATAATAGATTCAATTGTAAAATCAATAAATGCGAATAGTTTAGGAACAACAACAACCCATCATGGATACATTTGACTCATCATTGTACTCGGACGAAATAGTATGATGAAATGAAGAGAAGTCTGGGTACGTTTATGTTTGCTAGTTAGGTAAACGTGAACGTGAACGTCCATCAAAACATCTTTATCGAAACTAATAAAAGCCTTTCTAAAAATCTAGAATCCAGCCCTAATTAAATATAATCAATGACTTTGAGTATATCAGTAATAAATTCCTATGACTTCGAGTAGATCAGTAATGGGAAAGTTTAAAAGTCTGTTTGAAGAGGATTAAAAACAAATTCTTGCTAAGAAATTGTCTCAGCTGTGCGTAAATTTATTTCTCAAGAATTTATGAAAGGAGAGGATAAAATAAGACAAGAAATGTGAAAGCTATCAATAGTTACAAAATGATAACACTACGAGTTGGACTTTGGAAATTACCTCACAACGAATTCTTCGATATTTAGAAGCCATCAAATTTTAATAAACTCCTAATCTTTGAGAATCACACGAACACAACTGAAGGCTAAAATAGGAAGTCCTAAGCAGGGGAGAATGGAATCACTAATATGTTGTATTAGTCATAACCAATGATGTCCCAATTTCAATGTAATACAGCTGCAATTGATTACTCAGTAAGAGTGATCAACGCATTGCCTTCTGTATCTAAGGTCATTATGTGTAATTTCTAGAATGTACCTTAAAGCTACAAACTACATTCAGCCTTTAGAACAAAAGATAGTATTTCACGTAATTCTAAATAATTTCACCCAGACGTGAATGACTCGATAAGCCGCAATCGGGGAGAGGTCAATTAGTATCTCGTACAGATGCTTTTCAGGTCATGATTGTTTTGGCATACTTTATCGGTTAAAAACCTACAAAACACACATAGACACAGAAATGAAGGACAGAAGGTTTAGGATTGGTACAATACTATCACAAAGCGGTTTACGGGATGAAACGAGGAAATTAATGATAATTAAAGTGTAATTTCATCCTTAAGAAAAATACAACAAACATACACACACACTCTCTTACTAACCAACTGGTGATAACTAAAAAATATTTGGAATTAGGTGAGCGCATAACGCGCGTTAGATAAGGGGCCCCTTAAACCTACACCTGGGTCGCAAGTCCCAGGCACTGTTGAAGCTCCTCTCCCTGCAACGCGATGGACCCGGCACCCGCACGGTGAATTCATTGAATGCTAAGAGGTTTCGTCTTTTCTGTTGGTTGAATTTTATGTAATCGAGAAATAAACTTTATTTATTATAAATTAACTAAAGGTTCCCTTTCATGTGCTTTACTTGCTCATTCTTGATACTCATACTCATTACTGAGTTAAGTCATGGCAGCCATTAATCATTTACTTAATATAAAAAGCGAGAGAAAGATATAATTAATACTTTAATACGTCCATTATATTTAAAAATATATTTTGTCCTTTGTTAAACATGCAACAAATACAATAAAAAATCCATTACGATTCTAGGTTCCAATATCTCAAAGTCAAGTACATAATAAATCATGTTAGGTGCTTTAAATCTTCTCTGACCACAAATATCATTAGTAGCGGTAACGTTCACTTTGATCTCTAGTAGGCTAAAGATGGTTTTGCTACAAATATGTAAAGGTAATGAAAATACACAATTATTCTACTTAATTGCTTCTTTTTATAATAATTCAGAATGTGACTTATATTATTTGAACACTCAATCTATCACAACATATTTTAAATTTATATAGTGTTATGTAATAGCAAGTAAAATACATCCACACGAACAAGCAAAATTAATTATATCCTTCTTATCAGACTTAAATAAGAAACCTTAAAAAAGAACAATTCACATCAATGGAAATCCTGTCATGATAAATTAATATACATAATATCTAGATTTATTTATTTGTTTGTGAATTTGTGATAAATTTAATTCTAATGGTTTTTATTTTAAAATTAAACATACCCGCCAAGAGGTAAAAGTAAGACTTTACCGTAAAAGAAATGTATGTTCTACAATTACTTTGAATATAAGAAAATCTATTTTATCTTATTAAACAATATTTATCATACGTTAATCCAAAAACCACATTTTAAATGTAAATACGGGTTGCTAGATCTAATAATAACTTTCTTCTCAAAGCTTTTATTTCCTTTCTTCTAACTTGGTCGACTCGAGGACCTTTTCGTAGCGGGATCGCAGACTCCCCGTGTCTGCCACCCCCGGTCTTCCTTAAGGGGGAAGGCGCTGGTTGTGAGCGAGCCGGCTATGCCCGACTCTCCTGCGGCGTTAACAGTTCGACATAAGATCGTGTTCCCTCAGCCGTTCTGCTGCCTTCTTTTGCGTCATGATTGTTTCACAAAAGGTGAGGACCGCCTGCCACGACCTAGAACTAACAACCATAGATTTAACTACGGTCGATAAAGATAGGTCGTCCCCTATTTTAGCGACGAGGTTTGTTCGTTTGCAGACGCAGGATGGACACTCTTCGAGGGTGTGTTATGCCGTGACTTCATCGCAACCACATCCATCACATACTGGAGTTGACTTTCGTCAAGCCACAAGTCCGATGGAACCAACCCCTTAAATTCAGGCCTGTAGGGCCCGGAAGTCCCAGAGATGCCTCTAAGAGGCCTGACCTCGGCTAGACGGACCTCGGACATCGTTGAAAAGATTGGATGTCATGGAAGGATAAGAGGGATAAGACTGCATGACACCCTCTGAAGGCAGCCGAGGGAATGCTGGAGTGACGTGTTTAAATCGGACGGGACATCTTCCTTCACGGGGAAGGCAGTGTGTGTATTTATCGTTTGGTGTGTCTTGAGAACATTCATGTCTATACTGACTGTAGTTTGCTTATTGTCAGGAACTAAGAGGAGTGTCTCGAATACCTATTCTTTACTGGACCTATGAGATCGAGGCTTTAGCCTACTATGTACTTGCAACGCACTGATGGCAAGCAACCTGCCCGCGCGGTGGCACATTGTCAGTCCGCGGGATTTATGAGAGTACCAATGTCGCAGATTAGCTGCAAGTCAGCTGCTAGGCCGACTATGTATACTTGGGAGCAGAACATTGGTGACTAGGCGACGCTGGCTCCAGCCTCTTCGAAATTTTTCTGATCAACCGTCCAGACACGCAGTCGTCCAACTTCTTTTTGCACTTTTAATGACCCGTGACGTTATACTACACAACGGAGCACTGAATCGCACATCTGCGCTATGTGGTGGGTGGACTTGAACTATCGATCTACCGATAATAATCAATTCTGATACAATGTTGATGGAGGTTTCTGTGTCCGAAATAATAAAATAAAATGATGGTGAGAAAATATTTTTCTATTTTTAATTTTTTTGATATACTAACTAAAATTCCGCAAATTTTACGTCTCTATCAAAGCATTAAAATAAAAGGGGTTTTCTGAAATGATACAATGAAGGGGTAATATGGAAAAATGAAATATTCAAACAACTGCCGCGATCCAGAATATTTTAAGTTATTAGAAGTATTTTTTTAATTCTGTACATATCTTTTCCATAATTGGAAATATGAACTTCTAACAACGATATAGGTTTTTTAAATTCAACTTTTCATGTATGTATTTCACTATTTAATATAATTTTATCACAATGACGTCAACGTTGTGTAGTGTCATAGAGTAAAAAGATCGTGGAATACGGAAAATCCAAGGCATTCAAAGTTCGTGGTCGACAATACAGACGAAACTTTCAGCACCTTCAATAGCAATGTCCTCAAAATTCCTTTGTTAGGAATTCCGCCCCTCATTGTAAGGAGCATTACGTGTCTCGAAGCAATTTATGTCCAAACTTGAAGGAGTTTTACACCGCTATTAAGTTGCACGAATCACGGTCCAAAATAATCGTCGAATTCTTTTCAACTATTCTATTTATGAATAAGCAAACACCTTTACAATACTACCACTATGCGTCATAAATTACTTATGAAATTACTCAATGATTTTTTTGTAAATATTTTACATAAATTGCTTAAACATATTTTGTCACTTTCATCATTGAAACCATTGACAAATTAATAACTTGGATTTTCAATGATCTTAAAATGATTAGTATAGAGTTTAATATGAAAAACAAACCAAAAACATATATTTTAATGAACAAGTACTTTAAATATAAGACACAATTGAACACTTCTAATCTCATACGAATATTCAAAAAATATTTTTACTACAAAAGTAGCAGCATGATAAAACATTTAGATCCTTAATGTGAGCTGAAATCACGAACTGCTTACTCATGCAAAGCCGAAAAAGCAAGCTTATGTTAAATAAAATATTGTTCACTATTCAACCATAATAATTTATAAATAATCAACTTTACACACGGACAGTATGTTATCGAAGATGTCTACACATTTAAATTTATACTTCAATATTAAACACTGTTTCGAAGGTTTTGGTATTGGTTTGGAAATGCCGTTATTGGAGTTATAAGTTCACTGGCGTTTTCAAAAGAATTGTTTTTAATATTGTCATCAAAATTTAAAAGTTTACTGATGCACCCTTGCACCTCAATTAAGTTTGTCACGAGGGTCCAACTACTGGGACCTATCTATAATTGGCCAAAATAAGTCGCTAAAAAACTAAACAACCGTAACGTAAAAGACTCACTTTTACCTGGACTTCGCAAACTTAGAGAAATTAATACAACAATTTTCCAGATAGCTCTAATAAATTTTCTAAGGAGTTCCAAGACTGTTTTTGTAAATGAATATTTAACAACTCATTGTAAAGAACTACAAAAAAAGATCTATTCAAAATACATAGTTTGCTGCTTTCCATCAAATATCAGTACAGATTTTTATTATTATTTCTCTTTAGAATAATTCATTTTGATTCACTATTCCTTATTGCCAACACTCTATTAACGTTTAAATTACACACTCATATTTCAATTTTCGAAATTCCTCGCATCTCTTACCATTTTGTGATAAAATTTAGTGGAACCCCTATCGTTTACATTGAACAAGCCTATTAAAGAGTTTACTTACTTTCATCCTAAAAGGAACTAATCATAAAAAGTAAAAAAAAAGAAGAGATCTTCGAGATAGCAGTAATTAATCGAATTGCACTTGATAAACATAATTTTACTGGTTAACTTAATTGATATGCTTTCATGTACAAAAACACCCATCGCCAAAAAAATTAATGTTTACAAATTATGTTACGTTGTCAATAGATGAAAAGCTTTAAGTAGATGCAATTTATATTTACTTCGAAAAGCTTTAAACTGTTTTGATGAGATTATATCTAAGACAAGCAAGCTATTAACCTATGTGGTGATTTACGTCGATGGCTTTGGTTGCATTTAACCAAACGAGAGCAAACAATTGCTTGCCATGATTTTATTTCGATAAATTTTGGTGTGCTAAATTTTTATACATATTAAATAATAATTTAACGTACGTAATATATACAAAAACATTTACAGGATTCCCACTACCTCGTAGGTGGTGAATGACACAATTACTTTTCTAAATATTAAATCGGTCCCCAAATGCCACTTACTCCAAAGTGACCTGCATAGTTTTTCAAATATTGCGATAATAATAGAATTAAAATATTAAAGTTTCGTCATATAACTTTTTCTCTTGAAATAAATAACATTGAAATTTTTAAAGCAATTTATGTA
Organism: Danaus gilippus; assembly: GCA_018231785.1. Taxonomy (NCBI): domain Eukaryota; kingdom Metazoa; phylum Arthropoda; class Insecta; order Lepidoptera; family Nymphalidae; genus Danaus; species Danaus gilippus. The sequence goes on from DVQO01000039.1 coordinate 34,656, forward strand.
CCTTATCTTGGAGTTTAGTTTGACGATAAATTGCTAATGACTCAGCAAATACCAATCATTACGTGTAAAGCTTATATTATAGACAACTGGGATATATTAAACGTGAATGTCAGTCTTCCTCTAGTATTATGTGTATTAAAATTTTATACTTTGCCTATGTCCACAGCTTGTTAGAATACGCAAGCGTAGTTTGATCACAATAATATGATAATTACAAAGAAAGAATTTAAAACTTTCGGAGGAAATTATAGAGCTTCTTGGTTACATTGACCATAACATATTCAATAACTATACTGAGGCTTACCTTTATTACCCTAGGGTTTAGATACACGTTGTTGCAAATACGTTGCAGTCTATTTCGTTAAACTTGTCAAGCAGCATTATTTAATACACTGTGGCTGAATAGAAAATATGAAACCAAGTGCATAGTAACCACCAACAACTTAATGTGTATGGTATAAGAGTTTATTATTGTGAATTAAAAATGATTTTATAAAATACAGCATCTTGATCTTTATATACTCGGAAAGTATTAGTCTTAATAAAATTTTAAAACAATATTTCTGTAAACACTGTTAAGTAACCGAAGTAAGGAAATATTTTGAATTTCAATAACGACTTTGAAATGCCCAGACTAATGCTTTTTATGATATATGCAAAACTTTTAACATAACGAAACTGAGTGAAAGTCAGGGAACATTGTGAATTTCCCAGAGTGAAAGACACTGAGATAAATTACATATATTTACTCAGACAAAAGTAGCTTCTAATTTAATGAAAATTATTTTACTCAAGCAAGGTGTGCCAAACGGGTCTGAAAACTTTTGGAACGAATTCTTCCATCATTGAGATATCGGATATCAAAACTTTGAAACTTATAATAACGGATAACTTATTTCTATTATTTTTGGATTAATCAAGAGACAGAAGAAAGATCTTCAAATGCAATAGCTTTTTTGGTTTCCTTATTTCCTTAACGTACGTGTGAACTATTACGCGTTTATTATTATTTTTGATAACAAAATAGGATCATAATTAGACAAAACTAATATATTACCGTCATTACATTCGATTAAAGATTAATTGCAAAATGATATTTCAGTTGCAGTACATTTTTAATCTATGTGTCTGCATTTGAACATGTAAAAGACTATTAATTTTAAGGAATAAAAAATCTTATTAAATAGATTTAAATAAAGACTGGCTTTGGAAGCTATGTTTTAGTGTTTATGTTATAGTCTCGAATTATTATGCTGTTATATTTTTATAAGCACAAAAAAACTAAAATGACAACTTAGAATTGATAGATTATTACTTTAATATTAGCTTTTAAAAAATAACAATAAAAAGATTATTACGAAAACAATAACATAACAACTTAAGTTATTGAACTATGTCAAAATAACAATATAAAATCAATCTATGCTTTCATAACTTACACACGACCACAAAAAAAATACATCTAACTCACTAAATGACCCCATACCACATTCCACTTCTTAATTTCAATTTCAATTTGGTATAATTGTGATTTATAATTTTTTTTGTTTTTTTCGTAATTAACGAAAGCAAAGCTGAACTAAAAACTTTTGCAGGATTTTTAAAATGGCAGTTGATAACTCAGGTTGCAACAACTCGTGTCCTGTCGCTGACAGATCCGGGGTACATCGACATTGCTGCCGATGGCTTTCGTTGGCTCGTAAAGAGTTTCCCTGCGTCATAAAAAAAAAGAGGTTGCAACAACTCAAATTTGAATTAGACTCATACTATAATTTCACATATCGAAAACACCAAAAAATACTAATCTTGATGTAACGTTGTTAGACATTAAATGAGATAAATTAACCTAATTATAAAAATCATCATTACCTACGGTTCGTAGCTTTGAAGATAAACATACGTGTTGTTTGACTCATAGACCATACTTTAGTAACCCTATTTTTATGAACTGCAATCATTATTAAAATTAAATTAACAATAAATTATCATCGACACCGCAGCCCGAATATTTTTTTTACAATAAATACCAATTATAAATACAAACTTTCAATGATAGTTAATCAATACGTGTTAATATAATATTATTATTTCCAGTAAGTAAAAGTAGAATAATTATTTTTTTAATTATCAACATTTTTTTTAAAATATTGTTTTACAAATAAGAGTTTATAAGAAATTGAAAAACATTTATCATTTTTATATTATTAACAAAACGCTGGTTACGTAAATACATAGAACGAAATATAAAAAAAATATTTAAACTTCTTCACTGAGAAAGATAAAATTAGAGATAAATCTGGGAAAATAATCACGGTTATCAATCCGTGTACCGTTTGAGAACGTTTCACAATTTCGACGTAAATAGATTTTCCTGTATTTTGTTTGAAAGGAATAATTATTTTATTTAGTATTTACTTTAATACCAGTGTATTAAAGTAAATACTAAATGTTAGATTTTCAATTTACAATATAGTCTGTAGTTATTTGAACAAGCAGTATAAGTGATTGTCATCACTGTCAATTGTTTAACTGATGTCAAAAACTGATTCTCCTCCATTCTACAGGATAATGGCAAAATATACTGGGCACGTCTCGGCACAGATGAAGGCAATATTTAAACAACAACCAACCAACAAAAACTAAGAAGCCGGCCTGAATTATAATTTTTTCGCATTTTTTAATATCAAAGCAGACCCATAAATTCTTTACTATTTGAAGTCAAAATATTGCAAATAATCATTATCAAATTTCTATAATGTTTATAATTTAATAATACAATTGATATGTAGGAATATATGGGAGAAGTTATTTAAAAGAACTAGGGAAAAGTTAAATGTTTAAAGTGACAAATCCTAACTTTAAGATTTTTAAGAATGCACTGCTCCTTTTAATGCAAGAGTCCTCCTTATGCTTATAACAGAACTACTAAAGCCAAAGCAGTACACGCCAAGATCATTTTTGCACTCATATCCAAGAAAATTCTGACAACGTATCTTTTTATAAAAAAATTGTCTACGTCCGGGACTCCGCCCTCGTGAACATCAGAGTTGTCCTCAGAGAGAACTGTATAAAGTAAGTTACAATTTATTGTAACTTACTTTATACAGTTCTCTCAGATTACAGGTTGCAAATAAGGTGATACAAGTTAAAACTTGTATCACCTTATTTGCAACCTTTTCATTTATATAACCTAGACATTAACTGTAACACTTTCTATACGACTGATTTGGAAATCTAAACGAAAAGTATACAAAAAAAATAATAATTCTAATCAGTCCAGCTATTTAGAAGTTCAATGATATACATACGTATAGCAGAATAAAAGGATGTTTATTGTTAAAGTTTCACTTTAGTAAGTATATTATTACTATTTCTTAAATATATAATTTTAAATAATCCTCCAAAAACCTAAAATTTCTATGATAACCGTTACTGCTTAGACGACTATGTTTTTAAGTTTTCGTTTTAGCTGATTTCTACATATTAATATACACAAATTATTTGATTTAGAAGTTTCGAATATTTTTGGATACGCTGGATAAAATCTAAATTGGACTTTTACTGGATTATCTAAATTGGACTTTTACTGGACTTTGTAAGTATTTTGTAGAGTATTAGAAAACGTGTACAAACTAAGCTAAAACAGAATTCCTAATTTTTAACTAAAGGACGACTCAAAGCATAGAAAAACATTTCAAAGTCATACAAAAATATACCGAAAAAAGCAAAATTTTTACGCTAAATAAAGGATATACTTAAGAAGACTAAAAAAACACAATGTTTTACCGTGCCACTATTTTGTAACAGTTTAAAAAACTATTGAATTTAATTTATTATAAGAATATTTTATTAAAATATTCAGTTATATTGCCAGAGTAATGACATCAATAATTTTTTTATAAAAAATAGCTTTAAATTTTATATGATTATGATAATCGTTTTAAACTGGAGGGACGATCGTAAATGGACCGTGAACGGTTTGCTCTTTACCGCTTCGATATTTTAACGATGTTAAAGAAATCCCTATAAAGATTCTGAAAAATTCATATAGCAAGTATGTATATTATTCCTCGATTAGAACAAGTATCAAGTAACGATGACTTCAGACCTACGGTTAATTTTGTTTATCCTAGACTACTATTAAATAATCTGTTATTGTTTCGGTTTGACGACCATTTTGTTTTTAAAAATGTCATTCCATTATATTTGCAAAGTATTAACAAACAAAGTTTTATAGAATTTGCTTTCATAACCTATAGCTCAAAGTTTTTAAAGGTCTCTAACAGTTTTGTTTATTCTGTGCTTCACATGACTACCAACAGAGGTAAAATGAAACCAAGGGTGTGCAATCTTTCTACTTCAGAAACTAACTATTGTAACTAAATCTAGTCGCTATTTTTAAATCTTTTTTTTTATCACCGTTTAAAAATATCCTCTTTTCCATATTTTCGAAGAATGGTCTTAACGTCTGAATATATGCCATGGATAAAAGAGGCTGTAATACTTGGTAGATAATCTCAAAGTGAAATTCATATAATTATTTTTAATGTGGCTTTGAATATTAGAATTGAGTATATGCAATCTAATTAAGTGATTAAACCCGAGTACTTTTTGTTATGGCAAAAGGGGGCAATGATTAGGTGGCCTATCTCATAGGAGTTTGTTACCGCCGCCCATGGACATTTGCAATGTTGTGTTGAGGAGGCGTTGCCACCCTTAATGAGAAGGGAATGATGGAAGGATGCCGATGTTCCAAAAATTATGCTGTCAAAAAGCATTACACTTGTTCTGAACTGTGACTCAAGTTTTTTGTTCCGCTAGCACAAAGTACGGAAGGAATCCCATGAAAATGATACACGCTCAACACCTTACAACGCCCTTAGGTCAATGCACACATCATCATTCCAGAAGAGGAAAAGGGTGAAAAGTTAAGGGTAACTGACTCTCTCATTTAGTGGACGAAACACAAACAATAAAAACTACTTCACGCTGACCATCTTTAAGAGGGTGGTACATCGCCGTTGAGCCAGCAAATATTCGAGATGTTGTTGCTTGACTACAGTTGGCCTTTACAACTTTCTTTGTACACCATTCTTCTCGTAAACAGTTGAATAATTAATTTATACATAATTCAAAATATTTCGTGTCGTCCCCGGCCTTCGACGCGTCTAAATTACGATGAATAAGTTTCTTATTTGCGTGTGTTGTTTTGACTACGTCAATAAAAAAAGTAACAAATGGCAAATTCCTAAACCACGCTTAAGGGGTTTTTATGAAAAGCCTCTGGTCCGTAGATCAAAAAGGAAGATTAATAGTCTGTCTACACCAATTGAATGCTTTGAAATTACAATTATTGAATTAAATAACAGGAATTGGTTTCAATGTGATTTACAGCAATATTATCACTGTTGTTACTATTGTCAAAGCAACCAACTTACGAATTATCGAAAGCATAAGATGTACCAGATTATGGATGTCGCAATAGTTGCATTCACTAGAAGTTCTATGGAAACAAGCCCCCATTTATAGACATTTATAGACATAATGTTTTGAAGGAGATATTTGACTAAAAATAATAAACTTATTATATTGAATCTATTGCCGTCACAAAATTGTGAAACCTCATACTTTTTTTCAACTCAAAATAAATATCTATATCCATTGAAGTAAAAAATAATAATAATATACCCAGGTGCACGGAAACATAAACTCATTGTGAGTAAATTTACCTATTATCACATTTCATAACTTACGTCTCGAATCTGTTTTACTGGTATTTGTAATTCTAAATACTACGGAATATGTTCTATTGAACAAAATCATGTATTTAATATATAACACAATTTGTAAGGAAAATGTAAAATACATATAGAAATGATAATAGCGAATTGGGAAGCATTACCTCGCGGAGTCTATCTGCTAAGATATTACCATAAACGTCGCCGAGGGGTGAATATAGAATTTCGATGGAAGGAAAATAGACTCTTTTAAGAATAAATACCGAAATTGATCATTCGAAGACCAATGTTTAATTTGAAATATTTCAAGCATCAAATAACAATAAGATACCATTTTAACAATCACAATCATAAATTATTCATAACTTGAAGTAAGTTAATTGATATTTGTAAAAAAAAGAGATTTCTTTCAGATTTGTTCTTACTGACTGTTTTTTTATATTAATTACTATACTTAATAAACAGTGTCAGGGTTTATATTTAGGTCCATATTAAGTAAATTTATCGCAGAATATTTTGTTAATGTCATCCACCATACATTATCCATTTGGGCTGTAATAATATTAACCAGTGTCTGATAAGCAAATGTAAGTAAAATATAAGTTTTTATTTTAATATTCAAATTTTTGTCAACGACAAGTTTGTGTCGATTAAGTTTTTTAATGCCAAAATACAAAAAAGGATAAAAAAATAAGTTATCTCTCGACGTGTCTCTATAACAATAACCTGCAGACTCCCTAATGGTACTTGGGTTCTGGCTATTGAATGTATATGGCCACTTAAAATGAGTTTTTTGGTTTGCTTCGACATAAATTCACTGCAATCATTACAAGAGGCAAACATGAAATCCTTTAATATCAATATACAGATGGGGTACAGATTTATATATATTAATTATAAATGTTTTAATTCCATATATCTGTGTAAGTTCAAAATAAATAAAAAATGTACTATATAATTAGGTATAGATTTCAAAAAATATGATTTACAAAAAATATTTTATCGCCAATAAACGTTACTGAAGTGGGACTCTTACTGTCAAAAATTAAATATTAAGCACTATTTAATGAGTTCTTTTAATATTGCTTTCGTTACTTCTAAGTTTGCACTAGAACTCACCATAGAACAATGAAATTAACATATCAGCATAACAAAATAATTATATAATATCAAGAGCGTGATTATACGTCATACAAATGCTTAAATTATAATATCTCAAAATATATGTGTTAGTTTTTATTGAAATCGTCAATCATAAAAATAATATTTCTTTTTGAAAACTCAATTATTAAACTCAATAAACTTATTTCCTACAATGGGTTTCAACATTTTAAAATTAAATTATAATAATGTACACAAATGACCTCAGAAACAATTTTTGTTTAAATAAAACTATATTATCTATCGACTGTTTTGAAATATTTAATAAAACCAAATTACATATGTTAAAAATAAATTGTGCAATCTGCTCTTGGTAGTTCATATAAATTGAGCTAGGGTATAAGTTTGTGGTATCTTCATCATAATAGCTCTTTATTATTTTGAAGTAAGGAACTTATGGAGTACGAAATATTTTCATATGGTAAAATTTAGAAAAATCTTCGTCGTTATACTTCTAGACACGAAAAAAGCTTTTAACAAAATTAATTAATAAAAGATTTCATGATATAGCCACAAGTTGAGGTACAGGATTGTTGACTTTTAAACCTGTTTAAATTCCCTCCACAGCCACTAAAAGAAAACCCCCGACATCTTCGTGTTGTTATATCAAAGTACCATCTGCAATAATAGAATTAGAAATATGCAAGGGTTCATTGTTATTTTTTCAAAAAGTAATAAGTATTGAATAAAAGTAAAATATATGAAGATTAAGAAGGATTTTTTTTTGTTATCACACCTGTGGCTAACAAGCTTGCCTCTTAGGGCTAGCCTGATATTCCTGAAGTACAAGAAAAAATCGCTTGAATGTTGCCGAAATTTCAAATACCTATCAATCCCTAAATTCTTTGATTATTCTTTTGCATCTTTTTTTGGGAAATCCAATATTCGTATTTATATTATATTCAATAAGATTATATGAGCGATATTACCATCAACACTAGTTTACAAACCACTATTATTTAAGTATGTGGTCCTGAAAATATCGATCATAAAAGGCACGAAGGACAGGATAAAATTGCACATGTGGAAATATATATGTTTTACAATCCATATATTCATGGAGAAAAAATATTATTTTATATTTTACGGATACCTGGGATGATACTCATTGCACTGTCCAAAATCTGGTTGGAGTCTGCAAAATACCTCCGTAGTGAGATTTTGGGTGAGTGTTTGCACTCCAGCATCTGCAATTTCGATGTTATAATTTTTATGTGAAACCGATAATTCATTCTGGTCAGTGTTAGTTCCAAATTTTCAGTGCTTTTGTTTTATATACAACAAGAAACTCCAGTTAAACAAATAAATATTTTTTACTATGGTCTTACTTCACTTGCAACATGAAACAGAGGTAATAAATAAAATCACGACTAAATACCCCAATCCCTTGAACAAATAAAAATAATCTGAATAAATCTCAATTTTTCAATTTAAATTAAAAATATCAAAAGTGGTAAGTAAAATAGTTATATCAATATAAAGTTAAAATAGTTATAAAAATTTATATTGTTAGAAAAGTATTTTTTACGTCTATACATACTTACATAATTCTTTTCACAATACAAAAGCAAGCGGACTAATCAATCTTAATCGATATATAATAAAGCATACCTAAATGCCATTGACAATATAACATGGACAATATAATATATTTAAAACAATCTATTACTAATATTAACTTTTAAAAATGAAGGAGTAAAATCAAACAATGTGAAAGTCGGTATCATAATAGTTGTAAAAGATAGACATGGAATATGCTACAGAAACACATTTATAAACTGCTTCAAACTGTTACGAGTAGTTCTCTTTTATGCAGTTTATTTTACTTATAATTAAAATTATATAGAAAACTTGTTTGTTCATTGTGTAGCTGTCTATGAACATAAACCTTGCATACAGTATACATTTCGTTTTAACCTCTTTTCCGAACGGACTATGTTCGAAATTCAATTGTTAAATCAGATCACAATTGAATCGGCCGAAACATGAATATTTAAAAATAAAATTCACGTTTTCAGGTAAAACGTTATAATAATGAAAATTGTACCAAAGTTTAAGAAGATTGTATGGATTCATTAATTTTATTTTATAGTTGTGTTCCTTTACATAACATCCATAAAAGGATCCATAAAAGGATTCCGCCTTTATGTAACAAGATTTTTCCTTTACCGAGAACAAAAATTTAATTAAACGTGAAGCACTACGATTCAAAGAATTTCATTAGGTGCATAATTTTATATTTTCTCTTCATCAAAGACACTCAAAAGAGTATAATTCTTTCGATACGAAATGACTTAAAGCACTTGACTTCCTGAGGTTAGCAATTTGGCAGTTCTTGATTATTATTATTTATAACCAAGTTTAGTTTTAAATATAAACACATTAAAACATACGTTAATGCATATAGCTTATAGTAAAAGTGGTTTTAAAATTAAGTGTTTATTATTTGAATAAAAATGTTAATCACCTTGGCATGCGTGATGACAACTAGACAAAGTTTCATGCGCATTGAGATTATGCGAACAAGTACCCATATTGAATGTTTTGCAATCTTCTAATTTGACGTCATAATAGAATCTGTAAAAAAAACCTCCTGAAATATTCTTATATCCAAATATTTACTTGAAATAATCAATTTAATTTTCGTTACGACAACTTGAAGCCGAGAGATATTTAAATAAGAAGCAAACGAAATGAAATAAAATCTTTAAATATTATATTTAATTTGCCAAAAAAATCAAATAAAAAAATGTATCAAAGTTTAAAAATATTATGTTGTAGACATTGTTGTAATATTAATTTTAGTTTATTATGACGTAAGCAACCAATTAATAATAAAAAGTGTTATAAAATATTTTTTACTAACTTTCCGCCTGCAGCTTCGCCCGCGTATAGTTCGGTTATATCGCGTTTCCAAGAGAACCTTTCAAAA
>DVQO01000040.1:0-44313 GCA_018231785.1 Danaus gilippus
AAAATCTGCCGGAAGTCACTATTCCACGCGGACGGAGTCGTGGGCAAAAGCTAGTATTGTTATAAAACATTGAATCAGCTTCTGACTCAACCTTGAATATTGAATTAGTTAACAACAATTAGCTGTTGTACGATAACCGGCGGCGTGGAAGTGTTAAGTAAATTTTAAACCATGAATCAATCCCACATAGTACTCTGTTAATTTGAGAACATTAACGAACTCTTACGATGAGGTTGTTGGACACCGAATCTATTATGATAAGTTCCGCGATCACCACGGTCAAACGGTTTAGAATTGGACGCCATAGAAATGAATGCGATCATTGTATCGGCCTCGTCAATCTAGGAAGCTGGATACTCATCCGGTGATCATAGCCAAAACCTTCCATAGTAAACATCACAGATTATCGCTTGTCATACAACTGAGGAGATACTCCTCTAGTTCAGAGCAATATGATCTAATAATAACGAATCCAAAACATTCATTTGAGTTATTAGACAGACTCTAAAACAAGACCTACATTGTCTTTGATGTCATAAGCCTGATCTTCCGCGAATGCAAGGTCGTATTTAAGTCGCTCACATATCACAGTTGCAAAATTAGAGCTGTCCAGATGTTAGCAACTAATGGACTATTACTTTGCCAATTTCTGTCACTTACATATCTCTTTGGACGCCTGTTTTTTTACGTTACAACTGTATAATTATAAATTAAGTATCGTCAGGACGGCGCTACGTTTACAGTTTGGACTATGTTACAAATCAAAAAAGTCGAGTTATATTCATTAAGATCAAGTATGTTTGTGTAAACAATTAAAGATACTTGAATGTGATTTCTATTTTTTATATAAGTTTGGTTTATGGACGTCCTTTCAGTTGGTCCTATTATATCGTTTCGTACCTATATACAACCACTCAAAAACAGTAACAAATAATTAAATTAAGTATTATCATTCAAACAACCATAAGTATGATTTGGTTACGTAATTGTATGCTATGAATAAGTGCTAACAAGCCGGTCATAGTTTTGATAATTTTGGCCCACGACGCCACTACGCCTCCCGACGGACGCCTAGACTTGTGTACAAACAATATAACCGAAGATAGGTGATGATGATGACACCGACACTTGGATACAAGCCAGAAACATTCATTTTTGTGTTTTCCAAAAACAAACTCTTCAAATTCCTCTTCTCAGACTACGTATCATTTTTAATTTGTTAGTTTGTAAAATATAACGTCAGCCATTTATAACTGTGAATAGTTATCACAATCATAATCTTTGATGATAATTTTTAAGAATTATGCAAATATTTGTATAAGATAAAATGGCCACTTTTAGTCTCAAACTACCCACGCAATAGCATTCCTTGAATAATTGAATTTTAAATTAGAAATATTAATTGAACTGTTTTATCCTCATTAGATTGATTTAGATTTAATAGTGTAATAAATAGAAAAACTTCTTTCGAAATTCCTAAAGTAGACTAATAGAGAGCAGAATATAATTTTTATTTAGTTTTAAAACCAAAAATCCCTCTAAAGTATATTTTTAAAACAATCTATCAAACATCCGGAGTTCATTGATTTTATAATAAACCTTTAAATTATTTGCTTTTACTATTTTATTTCACTAAAATGGCAATCCAAAGACTTTACCCAAAAAAATCTTTTTGGCAATCGCTTAATTGTTTGAAAATGGAACTGAGCTTAACATATTGGAGCGGATCCAGGAATACCATTGAAAATAAGTTTTCAACAATACCATGACATGTGGGGTTTGTTCATGATTTATAGATTGGTGAAAATAGACTGTTTAATATGTTTACAGCTGAAATTATGTTAAAAATATATCATACTAGAGTGATGTTTGTAGTTTAAACAAGATAAGGCCCACCAGTAGTCGGTAAACACTTATGACGAGGAAGTCGAGGTCTTTAGGAGTAAATGATGAGCGACCCTCGCGGCCCCCAAGTGCTAAATCACTGTGATCCGGCTCAGACACTTATCGCTGGCTATTCGCAATGGGATACACCAATTTCTCACAATCATCAATATAGAGCAAGATGTCTGGGAACTCCATTTATCCGTCATCCATCCGATCAACTTTCAACGGCTAAGGACTTAATCACGCCGACGTCACTGAGACGACACATGATACTGCCTTGCATTAATCTAACGTGGCAAGATGCCCTTGAATCAGATGAAGGTCGTTACAATCTCTGCTAAAACGTAACAAAACATTGTTAAGGATTGAAACCAGCGTCGCATGACGACCTACCTACAACGATGATATTGTTTTCGATCATTATAAATATACATATATCAATAACTGCGAACGTTTCACGAGCTTTATTAGTATAAATGGAATAAAGAGCTCCATTTATCAGCTGCTTCATGACGTACAACAAGTAAGCTGAATCATAATCAAATAGTTTGCTGTAAATACCATGAAATCATTCATGTTTTCGAAGTTGTGTCCAGAAGAATAGATGTCAAAAGTTTGATACAGTATTAATGATCCAATGATCATGAACGTGATAATACAAAACAAAATCTCAGTTCTACAAAGACAGTTAGTATCGATTTATTGTTATCTGAAGGGAGTGCGTGGTTCATGTTGTAAGTGATTAATTAGCGTTCTTTGACTACATATCAAGGGTACATTGACGGAACAAACAATGTCAAATTTTGAATTTCTTTCTTACATACATGTATTATATACATATGTATATTAATTTTGATGGCGTGCCAAGTTAGGTTTTCTGTTACATAAATAATTTTGCGGAGGTGGGCCTTTCAAAGGTACGACGGAGATGTAGTTGACTGTGATTACAAATATTTGTATACGAATGTTTTGTAAACTACAACGTAGCGTAATACAACATGTAACAAATGAGTACATAGAGAGAGTCCAATGTTTAAAGTGAAGAGAACATTCAGCGTGCAAGAGATGCAGACGGGGTTACTAAAATCATCTCTTACCTTCAGAATAAAACTACCCGTCCAGGGACGTCGGGACGGGTTTCACTTTCAGCTTTCACTTTATAACTTTAAAGCAATAAGAGTTCGGACGATATAATCAAAATTTACGGGAGACGAGAACAGTACATTAGTACATCAGGGATGCAGGCTAACTAAAACTCCACTTCCCGCGCAAACTCACCAGACACGCGAGCTCCTTTGATTCATCGCCGCCTGGTAGACTCGGACTAGAATCAGTTCAATACCTAGGTTATCTAGGCTGGTAGCACAAAGCGCATGTGCAGTTTCCTGCGCACTAGGTCTTGTAAACGCCTAGATATTTCAGGAGCCCTGGTACCTGACGCGGGACCTAGCTGAATGCAGCCCGGGCATCACGCATGCTCAGAATGCACGCCCTTAAAATGCACAGCTAAATCAATAAAAATAAAAAATGGATACGTATATCAAACTCATTCATCATTTCTGTGATTTCACTTCAGCACAATAATATGAACCTAATAAGCCTAAATAATTTTCAATATTAGTTCTTAACAGCATCATTTTCTATTAAATTAATCTCCTCCTTTCTAATCACGTCAACCCTCTCAGTCTCTTAATAGCATATCCTAATATTTATCAGTTTTATACACTCGTAAGTAAAATTTACAATTTTCAAAAATAAACATTTTATTGCAACTGAATAAAACCATTTTGTTTTACACAGCAATGCATATCATTTGGTTTTATTAGCAGTAAAATAAATTATTATGATTTTTCATCAAAAATAATGTATCAATGTGTTTATCAAACAGTACCGCAAATTTGTTGCTTTACCAACTTGTCAGTTGCATCTAGACCTGATCCTTACACTAAATGATGCAAGTTGATACGAGAAAGTAATGACTTCTCATAACTCATCCGCTCCTGGTGCTTTCGATGCGTTCGCTGCACTTTGGTTTCAAAGAAAAACTAAAAAATTACTTGTGAATGGGAAAAGAAGCATCGTAAACTCAAAATTCCACTTGTAAAATTGCATTTTAAAATTTTGTACATTTTGAAGTAGACCAAAAGAAAAGATTTTGCAAAAAATGCATTCGTTCTACCAGGACTTCATGAGTGTGAAGGAGGACGAACTGCATGCGCTTTGATGCAGCGCGCGCTGAAATAAGGTTCCCTTTTCAGCACACAGGTAAACTTAGGTCATGAAGGAGATAGAACCTACATCCAGGAGGGGCTGAGAGGGTTGCAATGCGCATGTTACTTTCAATTTCATTCCGTATGCAGGTACTCGTCGCACTTTAATATAGGTGATATCTGCATTTCATCATACATTGATCAGTCCCGTAGAGCAGATCTTTGGACACACCTCCTCGAGCTTATCGCGCCCTAGTACCAAAGTCTATTATAAACTATAACTACTAGCCATACCTACATACATATAATATATGCACATACACATATCTCACTCAATATTGCAAGGGGCATATCAATAATAATTGGTGAGGTTATTTTAAATCTTTGACCACAAACAGCGGACGTAGGAAGGCGTGTCTTCGGAGTTGATATAAATAATATTCGGAGGTGACCTTGGGAATCAATTCAAATCAAATGCGCATCGTTTGTCCAAACAATAGGCTCTCGTGTCGTCACAGATTTAAAGTAATATTAGTTATTAGCGGCTCGTGACGATCCGGACAATATGGCGAACTATTTATCTGGTCGTGCCATCACTTGTGGACATTATTTATAAACAGAGAACAAATATTTAACAATCACAAACAACAGCGGCTGTCCACAGTTTCAGAAACACTTATTGAATGTCTTGTTATGAATTATAATATTCAATGTAGGAATATACCACTGTCAAACGTCTCAAGGGGTTCCGATGGAATCAATTAATATTGCAATTTTGTTTGGTATTATAAAATAATAATTAGTAATAGGTGTATATTTGTATTAAAATTTCCATATACTTAGCTTTTACAAGGGAATCGAGTATTCGCTGAGGACAGGTGATCCCCGAAGCATTCATAACCAGTTCATGGCGGTTCATACCCAATACCCATCGATTATCAAACTCGCGATACAATATGAATTCTTAACCTCTTAATTTAAAGTTCAAAATTGTTAAATATATAAATATATATGTCTAAGGCGACCGGTTAGTTGTACAAAGTAGGGGGAATCAAACGGGTTGAATACAAAGCGTGTAAAGTATGTCGTGCGTCAGAAGTGCGAATACGAGGGTACGAGGGGACCAAACGACCCTTGATGAGAAACGCAATACATTAAACGTGCTCCATAAACGTATGAATGTTGAGTCATTATTAAACATTAAATTATTTTCATTTATTTATATATGTATATTCGTCGTATATTTAGTTTCATTAAAAAATATATATTTCACTGTAACTTCGCTTATCTATATAGTTATTAAATTTGATAATACTAAGCTGTTTAATTTACTGGCACGATATTCACATAATAAACCTAATGACCGCTAAATTATATTATCTGATCCTACAGATATTACTCACTAAATCATATTAAGTCATTGTTTTTAGTCTGGTTTTATATATTTTTTGAATATTTTTAAAGCAAATTTCGCAAAAGGTTTAGACAGGAAAGATACTCACTTCAACTAAAACATGTTTTACATAATTAAACTTTGTTTACTAAAAAATTTGCTTCGTCTATTTGAACCTAATGAGCGTTTTGATTTGAAAAGGGGTTCCTTGTTTTTGTTTTATAAATCATATGTGTCAATTAAATACACGGAAATGACTTGGACAATAACATAACAATCTACGTCAATTAAGCAAAGATTTGACATCACAATAATAACACACATAAACATACTAATGACAAGATTGCCGAGATGTAATTGAAAATGTTCGTTTCGCGTATTTTGCGTGCTGTTTGTATCGGGCTGGAGCGTCGGGTATTTATAGAGGCCCGAAATAGCATTCACGTCACATGGCCGAAGCGGCACCCGTCCAGCGAGCCCCTAAGATCTGCGTCATCTTTAAGATGAAGACGGGATGCTGCGATTATTACGTACAGACGACATTAATACAAAACAAACATGACGATGCGATCTACTGTTACGTAATAAAAAGAGATATATGAATTATTAATGTCATTAATATAAGTTTTGTTTTGTTCCAGAAACCACAACTGCGGCCGATGATAGCCGAATATGATCCTAAGAGAAAAGGAGTCAAAAATGACTTGTCAGATGTCGTTATGGTCAAGTAAGTGATACATTTATCTCCCGGACCATCCTCAGCCTCGATCACGTGATCACCTATCAGCTTTAACAGCCAGTGTGTAAATAATAACTTTTCTTCAGTTTGATCTGATTCATTTTGTGTTATACCGCTTGTAAGAACGACAAGAGCATGCTTCACAGCTTTATATTATTATTGGCAAGTTGTTTTAACATTGGATTATAGTTGAAAGGGAAGGAAATACTGTAATAATATTGACATTTTTGTTCAACAGGACATTGAAAAGACATTATTATATATACCTACCTATACTATCAAGTTATATGAAATGTTATCGTTGCTATTATATCCATTTTAAACTGTCACAGCGACGCTGATGGCAGCGTCGCGGGCGCCTTAGACCCGATCATTGCTCTCATTGATATGTTTTATCGTTAAAATGGTATTTTATATTGTATGTTGACTGTTAAGTACTCGCTCCTTATTGCGAGCTAATATTTACGCCCGACGCCGTTCGGAGACGATCCGGGAAGACGTGAGCTGCTTCCACCAGATTAAAGTCGTTCGTCGACCTTGATCATCTTGCAATGGACTCATACACCGGTACATCATTCCATTTTATGGTTTCAATTTTGTTTATATTATTTATTTGGTTCTGGTAATTATTATAAATGAATATGGTTACCCGAGGGACGCGGCATAAGCACCTCCGACCTCTGATCGGACTGCCGGCCACCTCCCTGCGTCATCTCTGTTAAGGCCCGGGATTGGCTCTCAATCATCAAGACATTTGTACAAATTTGATCTAGCTTTATGTGTCCACTAGCAACCATTCGACGATCATTGTTACATACTCTTGAAATGAAACTATACAAGTGACAAATAAAGTCATTATTATTAATATTTTCAAAATTTAAATTATAGTACATTATATGATATTAAACGTGAAGCTGTATTAAATTTTACGGTTGGGCCTAATATTTGTAAATGCCGAGGCTTAACAGAGTTAAACGCAACTTAGACAAAAAAAAATCTTTACATTTTGGAGACCATAATGAATGTATCACACTTCACCATAAACACTTACACATGTTCCACTAACAAATAAATGAATAGTTTGATGTTCGCGAATAATAGAAGGTTGCCACAAGTTAATTACCGCGTACGATACTAAGATCCGCGCGCGACTACACACCGTATCACCTACACTCGGATCGGTTAACCTCTTTCAGGCTTGAAATGTGGCGCTTTATGTGTTATCACCACAGGCTACCATTACATTCCTATGCTTGAAATCAGTTAGTGAATAATTTAAACTACACTTTTATACCCACTCACTGTTAACCTACATCATATTTGGTTTGCTCCGACAGTCGATAGTAGCGTTTTCTATAACAGTACTGTACGACGACCCACAGGTACAAAGTTGATCCAAATGAGATTCCGGTGGAACAACAGGCGGGCTCGACCCTCCCTCTCATGGAAATACCCGGTCGGGATATTGAGGCGGACGAGGACTATAACCCCTTCGACCACAGAAAACTGGCTCACCCCACCTCGTAAGTATATCAGAATAGTACCAATACGTTCATATATATGTTAGAGAGATTTTAGAAAACTATTTTCATCTATTTATTCGTTACTTATAGGGACATGGATACTCTTATCCACTTGCTCAAAGGATCGTTGGGCAGTGGTATATTGGCCATGCCCATGGCCTTCATGAACGCCGGTCTCTACTTCGGTCTAGTGGCGACCTTCCTTATCGGTGGTATTTGCACGTACTGCGTCCACGTGTTGGTCAAAACGTCTCATGAACTCTGTAAGCGGATACAAAAACCCTCGCTGGGATTCGCAGAGACTGCGGAGGCCGCGTTCTTATCTGGACCGCCAGCTGTGCATAAATTTTCGAGACTCGCCAAGTAAGTTAATATACAAATATAATATACAACTCTTATAAATAACAGTAGTTCATGGATTTATTTCACAACCTTCTCTTCTCATTTACAGAGCAATCATAAATTGGTTCCTCGTAGTAGACTTATTGGGCTGTTGCTGCGTCTACATCGTATTTATTTCAACAAACGTCAAGCAAGTAGTAGACTTCTACGCGGAGAAAAGTGACTGGCTCCACCACGACTTGGATCTTCGTATATACATGGTTGCGTTGCTGCCGTTCCTTATTGCAATGAACCTCATTCGGAATCTCAAGTATCTGGCGCCATTCTCTATGATTGCGAACCTTTTAGTCGGAACCGGGATGGGCATCACCTTCTATTACCTATACCAAGATATACCAAGCATCAGTGATCGTAAACCCTTCGCTGGATTTGAGCGCCTTCCTACTTTCTTTGGCACCGCTATCTTCGCTCTTGAAGGTATCGGTGTCGTGATGCCACTCGAGAATAACATGAAGACCCCAACTCACTTCATCGGCTGCCCCGGAGTCCTGAACACTGGCATGTTCTTCGTGGTTTCCCTTTATGCTATTGTAGGATTCTCTGGATACCTCAAATACGGTGATGCAACTGGAGCCAGTATTACATTGAACTTGCCCCAAGACGAAGTGTAAGTCATCTAATATATTCGTATAACACTTTGAAATTGAAAAATTTTATGAAAAATTAATAAATGGTTATTTTTATTAAACAATCAAAATCTCATACGAGAATAAGTAGGTTGCTATACTATTAGTAGTTTTTCTTTATTTTTAGTTACCTTTGAAAAATGCCATGTTTGCTTTCAGAAATTATTTTTTAGATTCATTTATAATAAGTGTACTTTCAAATTAATTTTGTTGTAAATTATGTACTTATATGTCTTATATGTAATATGTTCTTGAAACTCTTTAGGTTGGGCCAGAGTGTGAAATTGATGATCGCCGTTGCCATCTTCTTCACGTACAGTCTTCAGTTCTACGTCCCCATGGAAATCATCTGGAAGAACGTGCGTCACATGTTCGGCTCCAAGAAGAACATCGCTGAGTACAGCATCAGGATCGGCATCGTCATCATGACCCTCTGCACCGCCGTTGCCATCCCCAACCTGGGCCCGTTCATCTCGTTGGTTGGCGCCGTCTGCCTCTCCTTCCTGGGTCTTATCTTCCCAGCAGTCATCGAGACCGTCACCTTCTGGGACCGACCCAACGGTCTCGGCCGTTTCAACTGGGTCCTCTGGAAGAACATGTTCTTAATCTGCTTCGGTATCCTCGGCTTCCTCACAGGTTCCTATGTTAGTATTTTAGATATAATCAAGGGTGAAGACTAACCCGAAAGACTAAGATAGATTAAGGCTCAAATTGGGTTTTTAAGGGCTAAGTTTTATGTGTAATTTGCTTTTTAGTTTCTTTATATCATATTAAAGTATTCTTTTAGAGTTTCTAGTAACGGCGAGTTCTTGGAGGCTCGCTTGTTAGTATTTTTCTTTTATTAGTATTATACCCAATAAAAATGGTAGTTTTCGCGAAGCGGGTTGTGTTTTATTATTATTATATTTAGCCCCGAATCTCTGTAGCCATAGATGTAAGCTAATGTAGATATCCAACTTTATACATGTGTGAGAAATTTCTAGTGCATTATCGAAATGTGATAAAATATTAGGTTACGTGAGAGCTATTATCATTGCTATCTACTTATATAAAAATATTTAAAGTAATACTTTCATTAGAAGTTGACAACGAATAACAATATGAAATATTTTGGATTCTTTTGAAATTTATTATAGAACTGTTCATGTGATGAAGGCATACTGAAAGCATTTACATATTTTGTATGGTCGAGTGACTGATTACACTAGCCAATAAAATGTAATGTTACTTATGAAGTGAGGACAAAATTTATATACATATATAAATAAATATAATGTGTATTTTAATGATAAAGCTTGCGTTGACGTTTGTTAGGTACACGAATTGTGATAATGAAAATAAATAGTTTTATTTTATCATTTGGCATAAAAGTTTACAACTACGTATATATGACACCAAACAATCAAAATATATTAAATACTCTAAGAAAATATTTTGTCTTTGACGTTATCTCTGCCACGTTGGATCATTGGACATGACTGCTATTAGTAACTTAAAATTTATGAAATATACCAAATATATGTTGGCTTTGAGATTTAGAATAAAAAATTAAATTTAATATTTTAATATCGACACCAATTTAAACAAGAGGAAAGTTATGAAGCACTTTTATATGTTTTACATATATATATGTATGACGTACCTTGTGATAGGTATTGACGCATGCTGATGTATATTGTTGTGTTTTAAATTATATGTATTTTTATACATGATTTGTATAAGGTGACGAAAATTCACCGTATGGGTCCTTTTGCCTAGAGTAGTACGTAATTTATGCACCGAAGTTAAGTTACTGTAAAATATCCTACCATGTGTATTATTGTTTAAATAACAAAATAATAATATACTTGAGATATAGGATTATCATATAAAATGTTCTTTTAATTTGTAACATTTCCTTTAGAACTTTTTTTAGAAATTGCTCTAAATATAACAAACTCTGTTTTGCGATTAAAGTCCATAATTCGTTTCGGTCCGCGAGAAACATTATGAATCAATAGAAACATTTCATTTGATAAACCTAAGAAATATATTATGTTAAACTAAGTGCAAGTACATCATCCCATGTATGTTCAATAGCGGCGGAGCCGAAAAATGTTATGTCCAGATATAAAACAACAAACATAAACAAATAGTTAGCAAGATGGTTTTGTGTGTCAATTCATTGAGTAATCTTTTGTAAAACTATCTACTGTAACTGTCGAGTTAACAAATAGAACCTGCAACGTAATTATATTTAACACGTAAATATTAAGGTTTTTCTTATTTTAAGAACATTATTCCTATGTAATACTTATTTTTTGAAGTGGCGTCCGCCTTTCGAAAAAGTAGTGATTGTTTTGTTACAGTATTAAATAAATCAATTTAAGGGAATCAGTGTTTTATTTCACCTTCATATGACTAATCAGCAGATATAATAATGGTACAATTTCCACGAGCCACAATTGTATAAATTTCAAAAGGGATTACAAATACCTCGACGCATACATATATTATTTGAAAGCTAATGAATCCCATACAGAACGATGTTGTCGAACAACTCACGACACACATACCGCCTTTTCAATTACTATTGAACGAGATTATTCATGAGATCATAACAGGAATTTGTTTAATTAAATATAAAGTATATTTCTTAAAATATTTTATATTCATTAGTAAAAGCAACGAGCCCTGACTAAGCTAACAATTCCACTTATCCCTATAGAAATATAGAAAACAAGAATTTCTTGTCTTTATAAAATGTGGTTTGAAATACTTGCAGACTAACTTTATTATGGTGCTTGAATTCATTGTAATCTTAAAAGAATTTATATTAATTTTGTCTCAATGTAATTTTTCGTAGTATTTTGTAATTTTGTAACTACCTAATATATAGAGCTGAAAAATTCTTTATATCAACTCGCCAATGTTGAGATGTTTATATATTAGCGCCATCTATGCGACTCGTTGTTAAACTATGCTATTATTCAAATTACAAGTTAGGGGCTCTGAAGTCGCTCACTCGCTGACTACCTGATTGATTGCTACTGTGTTAAATTTATATTTTATACCATCGGGAACCAGTTCTAAACTACTTTCACTATAATTACAATTATTATCAACAATAATATATCGTAAGATATACGGGTATACAAATAAATAACAAGTGATAGTTTCGTAGGAGCAATGTTTATTATACTCTGAGCTTAGTAGTTCTAATGAAAATATAAAAGAATTATGTATATTTTTTGTACCGTATACTTATAAAAGGATGTTTTTTATAAGACTATTTGTATTATATTGTCTTCAATTATTAATATTATAGTATACAATACATTTTTTACCAACTTGTTTCATGTTTGTCAACTTTCTCCCATTCTAAAGAAGAAATACATTGAGTAACTATTCTCTCTGACATAACTTTTTAAGAATATTTAAATTATTTTTTCTTAATCTCTAGATTTTTTAAGCTATTTCAATAATCAGGAAACAGAGAGACTAATTTTGTTTATGTTGTCCGGACAAGACGTAAATTAACTTGCAAGACGATAAAGATTTGCCAAGAACATACCGTACGGCGTTCAAGAAAAAAAAACACAGCATGAATGAGAGGATTTGTTATAATATTATTATAATGATTTATAGAATTAAAAAAATTAAGATTCTCTTTAACAAAATTTCAGTTGCATCCATCAAATGCATATAAAATACTCTTCTGATAGTTAAGTAAGAATAGATATACATTATAATGTTGTTAAAACATTTTTACGGAACTTTTAATGGACTCTGAAAACACATTTTCTTTAATAAAAATACAACAGCTAATACCAAAAATTATTAGTTATAGTTAAATATGTAATAACTCACGGGTCTCTAATGTTCGGAAAAATACCAAAAATGCTAAGCTGATAGAGATATGGCGACATGAAGACAATGAAGTAAAGGGCGATAGTTGTTATAAAAGAAATTGAACAATAAAAAATATTCCACTGCTACCCTATTAATATAATAAATAAGAAGGTTGTACACGTCTGGTGGATATTTGTTACTATTTCACACAAGAACTACTGAACGGATAATTAATAAAATTTTAATTATAAACGAGTATAATTGTTTCAGAAATTTGGGAAATAGTGTCCTTTCCGCGATAACACACAACATAAATGAATTTACGTGACGTAAACATTAGTTGGCAATTTTTTTTCTATGCTGTTACTTTTTTCGTACTGGAATCGTGGAATATTTTAGAAATGTTTACGTATTTGGTCATTTAACAGTTTTTCTGTAGGTAATTTCATGATCCAATTTTTTTCTTTCGATTTTCTCAACAATCATCTTAGAAATTTGTACCTTTTTGACGAGCGTCGATAACTCAAAGAGCAATGCATTTTGGTCTAAGTTAACTATGGCAAAAGTAATTAAAATTTTACATTTCAAATTTTAAAAGTTTATAAGATTAGTGGTAGAGATTATTTAGTCCAACAAAACTTCCAATCACTATATGCAATCTATAAATATAAAAATAATGTTATAACTTGAAAATAACTCAACCAATTGGGATTTTTTTGTAAGATCCTTAAGGCCCACGGAAGATTTTAATGCTAAATAATGATTTTATAAAAAAATAATATCGGAAATTGTATGGCCAATCGTAAAAACATCACTATCATTGCAAATTAAAAAATATCTGTCAAACAGTTGACATAAATTATCAAAGTCAATATTATGGAAAAAGAGCGCATTTTTATGGGATTTATATTCAAGTTGATAAAAACTGTTTGAATGTAATTTTAACACTCAAAAAATTAAAACGTTCCTATAACAAATTTTGACAGAACGAAACTTGGCTGACTAGCTAATATTCAAATAATGATAGGTATCAGTGAAATTATAAAAAATTATTTTGCAAAAAATAACTATGTAGTTGTATTATGTTTTATATAGACATTCACTAATTAACAATTTAAACCATTTATGACCCAAATAACTTATCTTTTAATAACAAATAAATAAATATTTATTATAATTGACAGTAAAACCTCCTTTCAAAGAACTATCATTGGCTTGATAAAATTCAGTCCATAAGAAAATACCAGAAATCACAATAATATATTAAAAGTAAGTAATATTAATAATTGTACAAAATCTATATCATTATTAAAATATCTACTATAAATATATTTTTCTACATCATATTATCTCCCTTGTATACCTCGGTTGCCAAAAAATTCAATAATTAAACTTGTTTTAATTGATTCTATATAATAATCTCCATATATAAGATATGTGATCTCAATTTACCCAACATTCTTCATCAATTTGTACACTGTATTTTTTTTACTTTTCTTACCGGCCCATGAGAATTGCAATAAATATCTTGTAAAAATAATTATTAACAATTATTAAAAAGTTACTGTCTGTTTCATTAAATTTTTATAAAACATCAAAACCTTCAGATAATGATATAAGTATGTAACAAGTTAGGAGAGAAAGTCTAAAGGAGGAAAGAGAGAAAGAAGTCTTAGGGAACAAGTATGGAGAATCTATTCATATATAGACAAGAAAGCTTCACTTCTTTTAGGTCGTAATGAAATTTACAACTGCCTACAGCCTAATAGTCATAAAAATTTAAAGTATTCACAAAAATCTCCTCATCATTATGTTGCATATATGTATATCCAAGATGTGACTGATACTCCTATCGTGAAAAAATAATATCCTTGAATCTGAATTACTGCAAGGTTTCAACCAATGATACATAACACCTTGAAATATTTAACAAAAAACAATTTTACAAGTTTTTTCAAATACCAATAAACTTGTTATTTAAGCAGAAACCTGAAACTATAGTAATATTGTTGACATTGATAATAGTAGATAAATGACAATATTCGGTTCTAAAATTTATTAATTTTAATTCATATCTAAATACCGTGCCGGTGAATCATACTTTTTATTAAAGTTTTTGTTTTAGATATTAATGAAATGAATATTCATTTTAATTATAACTTATTTCAAAATAGAAATGTAAAAACCAGTTTACTACTAATATTTTTGAAACCTACTACACTGCTTCACCAAAAAGATAACCTTAAAAATATGTTAACGTTAAATTTAATCAATACTTTACTGCAATATATACCTATTGCATTCATTTATGTCTCATATTTGAATTTATTCTTTTACAAGAAAGGTAATCTATATACAGGAAAGCCGTCGGGGTATCATCATTAACTGAATTTATACCTACTTCTAAGATATAAATAATTCAATTTTTTGGTATAAAATCTATGAATTCATTCTCTTTCTGCTTTGGTTTAAAATATATCTACTTATATATATAATTACTGTGACTTTTTCCCCATAAGAATTTTGAATTCTGTCCTTGGTGTTGGTACCACTGATTGTTTATGGCCATACTTCGTGCATGCGTTGACGTTCTTCTTCAATACACTTTGGTCGGCGGTCGGCCATATTTCCCTGTCGCCGTGCGTGGTGCGTGTGTCTATTATTGAAATTGAATCACATCTCTAGACCTTTGGTAATTATGATTTCATTTCATAATATACTTTATTTTATCTTAGTTAACTTATAAAGCCAACGTGTTTGTGATGGTCACTCCGAGACTGAATGTCGTGATGAATTTCTACCTGCCACCTTGACTCTTGGAGTTTTGGATATGTGTTTCAATCTGTTGGAGTTGTAGTAAGCACGAGGCGACTGCGATGCTGCTATTATGTGTGCTATGTCACGATAAACGACCACAAAATTCTATTTAGGCGTTTATGTAATTTACGCCGCGTATTTTTTATTATAGGAACGTATAACTACTGCTCTGTATAAATATCTTATTACAAGTATTCTTTGTGTATTCTAGTTTACCATATAAAGTCTTATTTTATTGTCAAACAAAGCACGACAGCGAACTTAATAAGTGAGGTGACAATGGTTGTTCCTATATAATAAGGAGTGTTAATGGAGATTTGACAAATACCCTCACTTTATATATATCAAACAGCATTATTAAATGTTGTGCAAAATATACTTACAGAAGACTTTAAATACATGCAACTGCGAACTTATTTGGTATGTATACTTTAAAGCTCAGCTGAACACAAGATATTGTATATTGTGAACAAGTAACAAGTTTCTAAGTGATTGTCTTGTATCATTGTGTACTTCATATACAAACGATAATAAATATATGTATATAATTTTGTAAATTATTTAATTATTTACTTTTATTTACATTATTCATGTTGTGTGAACGGTAAACAAGTAGTTTTTTTTTATTGTATTATTTCGATATCTTATCAATGAAGCAGATGATGACCTATATCAAAGAGAGTTTCAAATCTTATTTTCTGCTTTTATTTATATTATTTATTCTTATATAATACAATATATTACTTTTTGGTTGATTTTTTAATTTTAATTTTCATCTATATTAATTACTTAGACTTTTATATGAACATATTTAAGTATGTATATGTATATTTCTTCATGCTATTAAACTGATAATATATATTATATATTAAATAGTGCTCTATGTTTTGGGACAATAATAATGTTAAACTTATTTAAAATTGTTATTTTACACAGTAATCGGTCATTTTTTATATTTAGTTGACACTTTATATATTTATATCTTGTATCTTCATTGTATATAAAATTATATATTCAATTTGTTATATAATTATTTATTTGTGTATAATATACATGAAATTTTCATCAAAATCTCTAGTAGAGTACAAGTATGATTTAAAGATTCCAGTAAAGATAACAGTATAGGTACCTGTTGGTTAATTCTAGAAGATTTAGTACACAAAGGATACAAGACGGTCTATTGTATGTCACATGTACAGAAATATAAATAGTTATTATTTTTTTATACCGTTATGAAAAGTAACAGTAGCACAGATACTTTTTGATTATAAGAACTAGGTAGTTATTATAAAAATAAGGCAAATGACTACAGTTGAACTTCATTCCCTTTGAAAGATATTTTATTATTTATTAGTTAATTAATTGGATTAATCTTCCAATAAGTTGTTATATTTATTTTTTTGTGGTAGTATTTATTTAAAGATTGTATGGTATATTTTTAAGTCTGTCTATGTATGTATGTATTTAAATTCAAAGCACTTAATATTTAATAATGTTCGAACTAGATCGTATTGGAATTTTAACAGAATTAGCTCATATTATTAAGAATTGAGAAATATAACTTCAAGTCGAACTCACAAAACATGTTTATATCAATGTTGTCACCAGTTAATAAGTAGATGCAATTAAAAAAATGAACAAAGAATTTAGTGTCAGTAAGTACAGATGACTGTCTGTCCGTGACTAAATAAAGTTCACTCATGATAGTGATAATGGGGTCCCTTAATGAATTTTATATTTGAAACTATATGGAAAAATGTTTAGGTGGCCTGTTATAAATATTTAAAGATGTATAGAGTAGATTCAGCCGACTGTGGTGTTGGATGCTTGGTGGTTGGAGTGATCATATGTTTTCATATATAAAAGTTTTTGTATATATATGTATGTATATAACAAAGCCACGGTGCTATTTATATTGTAAATAATAATATGCGAATGCAGCGCGAATTTTCATTATTTTATAGTTCCGTCGTGTTACTTGACATTAATATATATTATTACTATTTTCAAGTATTGAATGAATCAAACTTTATATTGTTCAGGTTTGATGACGTCACGTCACGCGTGATGACGTCACGTCACCCTCGATGACTTATGCGTTTGCAGTTTTTCTAAGATGCGATTGTTTTTTTGTTTTCAATTATGTATTCGTTTAGTTTATAGTATATGTGTATGTATGTATGTATTAGTGTGCCACCTTTGTATAGATATATTAAAAGTAAATTTAAGGTAATTATGTGGAATTTTTTGTTGATGATTTTACTATAAAAGACACGTTGTATCTATAAAAATATTGAAATTTAATAGTAACGAATTGCTTTCATATTTCCAAATCACTCGAAACTTCCATTCACTAATTAATCCGGGATAAAACGTTTGTGTAAAATTTGAAAAATATAAAATGTATTCTTTGAAATGAAACAGTTCATAGAATTGTAACTAAATCCGATTGAATGTTATTTTTAAAATGAATCCTACGTATGTATATATAACATTCGTTGCCAATTAATTAGTTCTACTTCATATTGACTAGTAAATACGAAATACCTAAATGAATTCCAGTAATCTCTGTTCGATATAAATATTTTGCTTGATATCTGAAATGTTAATTTGTTTGAATGATTCAGAATTATTGACGAAGCTGAATTAGCGTTGCGTTTATAAGTAACCTAATATATATATACTTAAATAATAAGTATTACTATAAATCCATAAAAAATAATAATTATAGTTTTTTATGGATCTTCTCGATTTGACGATAAAAAAGTAAATAACTACCGATGACGTAATCATTACCTAGACTCCCCTACCCCCCATAGTGCTTATGTAATACTTGAACGGCCCCTAATAAGATTTTTTCGTATAACACCAATGTCTTATTAGTTGAAAAATTGTGACAGAACTTTAGTTCCAGGTTTCGATTAAACATAGTGAAACATGTTTAAAAAACAGTATAAAATACGTTTTCTGTGAATGGAAATACATATGTTTGATGGTCAAATTAATAGAAAAATAGTTAGGAACAAGTAACACTATTCGTAAATAACACTTATGCCTAATTGTATCCTCAATTTTATTTAAATATATATACCTAATTGCTGTTGCTATAATCTATGCATGTTAATTAACGAAATATGTACCTACTATGAACATGTTGGTTGAGACAACCCACTCGTAGTAAGGTATTGGAAGTTCGTCTTTCAAGATGCAAGAGATCGTACTGTCGTCAACTATTTAGCTTAACCAATTAGCTTAAATTCAAACTATGCGAGGGACCGTCTTGTAACTTGTAATATACTTAATTTAATAAATTAAAATGATTTTATTGAAAATTAATTTAAAAAATGTAATTATTCCTACGTATAGTGATTAGTTATTACTTCATAAAAAAATAACATGCCCTAATGTCATTATGAACGTTAGATTAATCGAATCTGAAGGAAGATTTATATTGGCTGTAATTAAGTAAATATTTATAAAGTGCACATGAGGTTTTTTCTTGTGCAAGTTCCGAAAAATCTCGCTGTGCCGAGAGGAGGGAGAATACTTTGGCGTAAATGTATGTGGTGGGTGAAGGCCGGGGGACACGCGGGGTCTGGAAGGTCCGGGGACGGGGTGTCCGGGGGTGTCCGGGTGGCCAAACCCTCTCGGGCCGGCTGGGTGGTGCATAAAGTAATAGCTCACTCACTATTGGTGTAGGCGGATATGACCTATTGATATTCAGACACATCATTAGCCCACACAGAGTAGCGTCAGGCTGGGCCGCCAGCAATCAATCAACTACAACATTTAATAAAGTACAAATTTTTGTGTTTCTGTTTACAGTCGCTGCTAGCTCCAACGCGGACGGTCACTCTCTACTACATAACATAACATAACATATACAATGGGTGATCGTAACAATCCTATTAAGTTCGGCCCCGAGTGGCTGCGTAATTTGGCACGCGAGCGTACTGCTGGGAGGGCGACTACAGCACAGACCGCCACAAGGCCCGCGGCCGCGGGAGGCAGCAGGCCTGCCGGGTCCCAGGGGGCCGGCTCGACGTGCACAGGCTCCCCGGGGGCCGGCCCCTCTACCGCCGCGGGAGTATCGAATTCGGGCCCCGTGGGGTCCTCGCTGACTACAGGGCCCGCGGCCTCCGCCGCAGCTTCCAGCACGACCGCAGTCGCAGGCGCCTCAGGCACAAACTCAAGAAATACAAACAGTAATCATCAGAAGATACAGCTCGCTAAGCTAAGGTGAGCCTTGAACGTGTTGTACATACACACACACACACACACACACACACACACACACACACACACATAACACATGTTCTGTAGTTGCTAACTAACGTTCAACTTTGTTCAGATACGGCAGGGAGGAAATGCTGGCATTGTACGACAGGAACGCGGAGGCGCCAGAGGAATTGAAATACTTCGACTTGTTGTACCAGCCGCGGGGGAAACCGCCTGTTGCTCTCAACACATACGACGATGATACGGTCAGTATTTCGTACTTGGTGTACACACACACACAAACACACACACACACATAAAAGCAGATAACATTAATAATATACTTCGTCTCACTTACCGAACATCTTCGTACCTAGAAATAAAAAAAACAATATAAGTGACTTGTTCTATATCATAAAAGACACTATATCTTTGACATATAATTATTATATCTGTCTTATTTGTTTACATGGTATGGAGACAAAATATAAAGTTTGTTAGATTTTTGTACCGTCTGTGGTCATTTGGTCTTTCTGTTTGTCGAGGAGGGAGGGAAATATAATATACAAGTGACAAAACTATGGTCGTGAATAAAGTCGCGGGTGAACGCTAGTTAATTAATAAACTTTTATAATTATTAAAAAGCTTACATTTCTTTTCATATCTCCAGACTCCAGTCAACCACTGAACTACACTCACTAAATACTAATCAATTAAGTTAAAGAAATTAATGAGAAGTTGTCAAAATAATATTAAAATGTTTTGATATTATATTATATGTGTGGATCAGATCGTATGTTGGTCTATTGCATGTGTGTATGTGACTGGTTGTATCAATGCGAGACGTTGTTCGTGAATGACGCGCTAGTGACAATAGCAAAGGGTATGTGACACGTCGCCTCTCATCTCACCTGTGGGCAAGGTGGGAGGCTGCATGACAGGGGTAGCTAACCCGGGGCTGTTGTTGCAGCGGGAGGCGCGCGGCCCGGGGGCGGGGGCGGAGCGCTACGGCGCGGGCCGAGGTCGAGGGTCTCCGGTAGAAGCGCGCGGTCGCTCGCGGATGCCGTTCGTGAGGCACGCATCAACCGTCTCCGCTGGCAGGTTTGGAACTGTTTTCATTGTATCGCGATAATTAGAATCGGACTCGAACTAAGACGCGAAAGACGTCCTTTGGTACCGTTCCTCGCGCCCGCTGAAGGTAAGTTTACACACAAACACACACACATACATATGTACATATATAAGTACCGCGACGAGATTGATTGACAATTTAAGTATTAATTTATATTAGTTTTGTGGTAGGTGTACTTCCATATGCGAGATTTTGTCACATTTAAGTGTGAGTTCGTTTTTCTGTTACATCGTCACTAATGACGTAAAATTAGCGAATACTTAATTTATGATATGAAAATCTGGCGGTCTTAAATTACTATACTGTTTCAGTGAATTAAAATGTTAAAATTGTAAATATTGGGCATGTTTAATAACGTATTTATTTTATCGGTAACTATCAGTAATTGTTCCCGGTTCCTAATGAAGCTCGCGTTACTACATGAGTTTTCCACGTACACGACCGGATACTTTAATAACTATTAACACTAGAAAATAGAAAATGATACAATCGTATGAAATAATGTTATTATGACTAACGTTCCTAATAATATATGTACATCGGAAAAAAATTATGATTTGACTTAAAAGATTATCCGTCGGCGATTCGATGGTTTGAATTTTATATATATGCATACCTAGGTAACACTGAAAATGTTTAGAATATAAAAAAAACTGCTTAAGGCAGAAAGTTGTCAATACTTTTATTTTGATGTAATCTCCGTTCTTCCCTACAAATCGTCGCATTCTATGGAACCACTGAAAAAAGCAGTGGGCTCATTTTTCTTAAAGGATTTTTTCTATGGCATCTTTGTCCACTTTCAGCGCATCTTCAGGGCTCCTAGGGTGAATACCTCGAATATTGTCATTAGTTCTTGGGAATAAATTAAAGTTGGGACACCAGGTCAGGATTGTATCGCGGATGAGTCTTTATTCTGACACCTGCAACAGTTAAATTTTCACCAGTCTGGTCGTCGGTTAAAGTAAGGGGAATCCATCTGGTTCAAAGCTTACTCTGATAATATATTTGATCTTGATTCATTTGCTGTTAGGGCACTTTCCAATCTTGTATCTCACAGCACTTATGTTATCATCAATAGTCGCTGTCAAAAGACGTCCCTCCCTCGTATCATCATTGAGATTGCTACATCCACGCTTAAACTCGTTAAACCAATTGTAACTAGTGGCATAAGATGGGGCTTCATTAAGAAATGCTAATCGCAACCTATCATAGCTTTGTAGTTAACTAAGCCTACAACGAAAGTCATGGTACATCATTGACCGGAAATTTTTTTCGCGTTTCATTTTCACGTGTAACAACTTTTAGATTTGCCGCCAGTCCACAAAAACAAATGACAGATAATTGCAATATTAAGTTACCAAGGAGTTCTAAAATTTAACTCCAAAACAGTTTTCATTAGCAATGTATCTGACTGGCCAATACTAAACATTTTCAGTGTTACCCACGTATATATATATACCGATACTGAATTATTACAGTTGTTTCGAATCCGTTATAATAAAATTTAAAAGTATCCAGAGTTCATATAAAATAGAGTTTTCTAACTAGAAGTTAGATGTAACCGTTGTATTCTACACGTTAGGTAAAAAAACTAATGTTAACAAATATTAGAGTCATTTTAAGTTAAAGAAAACTTAACGGTAAGGGAACGACGGTAATATTGTAAATATGGATTAATATTCAAATTAACATCTGGGAATTTTGATTTTTTAAATTAAATTTTCTTTATATTCATCATAAAAAGCTGAATCAATCGCTTGAAAATTCAAATCCATGTGATAGACGTTATCAAAACATGTTTTATTATATAAAGATAGTCGTCTCTTTGTATTTTCATTAATTTGTTCCTGGAACGAATAAACATTACACTTTAAAAACCCTCGCCACGTCAAAGGGGATGTAATGAAAATGTTTTGAACATTTCGGAACCGGTTCCACATAGAGTAAAGACGTCGCATGCTGAACTTACAGTTGTTGAAGTTTGTTGAAACTTGAACCTTTGTTGCTTTGTGACTCAATGAAATTACAGCAACCACTCATGTGCTGTAATAAGGTAAATAAACTCTTTAAGAATATTTTAATTATGTTAGCAGTTAGAGATGAAACTAAACATACTTTGATCTATAGATCTAATATATTAGGTATATGGTTATTAATTGGTATCTTTTGTGCTAAGATTTTACTTCACTTTTACTTTATTGACGTAGAAATAGTTAAAAAACATATATTTTAACATATTTTGGCCACTATTATTAATCTGTTATGTCATACTCCATCTGTGTAGGTTGTGTAATATGTTAAAGATCTTATTTGTATGTAATTAACGATATTAATATGTGTGACGTCACTGACGGACACCGAAACTACAAAGATAGAATTAAATACACACCTGGAATTAAACTCCTCCAGCCTCACACATACAAGCTGTTCAAAATGTATTACTCGAAATAAATACCACCCTTTTTAATTACGTACCTGTATAATGTATCCTAAATTATTTTCATGAAATTTTGCTTTTATTTTTTTTCCTACATTGGTTACATTCACCATGAAGGTTTGTCATAAGTTCAAAGAGGAAAGGTCGTAAAATTTACCCTTTCAATAAAGTTGACACCTGGTATTATTCAATGGATACAGCAACTCACGCTCGTTGTGTAGTGATGTTCGTTTTTCTATATATCCACGGATATATATCCACTTGGTGTGAGTATCCGCGGATACAAGAGCGGATGTAAACATCTGAATTCAATATCCAGTTTGATAGTAGAAGACGATTACATTTTGCCAGATAGGGTCGGTCTTGCGAGGATTTTTCTCTTTTAGTTTGTTTTTCAGTACCATCCCATCGCCTATACGTGTTTATTCTGATTCAACAAGTGAAATATCTTTGTTTGGACTCGTGAGGATATATAATACTATTATTTTATATATGTTATTTAATTTAATTTTATATATGTTAAAGACCAGTTGATTATTAACATTTATTTCCGTGCTCTTTCTATGACGGACGAGCTATTTGTTTAATGTCTCTATGTCAAATAAACGCTCTTACAAACTTTTACTTATGGGGCAGTTAATTAATACAGTTTTTAATTCATATTTGTCGTTCTGCTCCTCGTCGAAAGGGTTTTAAATATAACTCAGTGCATTCAGTTTGTTTTATAAGCGGCTTACACACAACGTCCCAATTATCATTTATTAAGTTCAGTGTTGGTACATTATATCAAAAATATAGATCAATTTGTGTATTTTAATGTTCCGCTTTCGATAAATTGCTTCCATTAAAATGCACTTAAAATGAAACCTAGTGCAGATTGTATGGAAATTAAATTAAAAAGCGATGTGTTCGAGTAATGTTCATAAAAAAATTGTTTCGGATTTTTAGCGAAAAATATATCAGCCTTTTAAAGAATTATATCTGAATATTTATCAGCGATGCTTTTCAATAGCGATTAGTCGATTAAGGTTTAAAACGTCTAATATAACTCTTTCAACGCTAGTTAGTCTGTGTCTGACCGATAGCGCCCTCTGGCGTATTAAATATCCAACAAACGTTAGTAATCCCATGAACGGTAGACGGATTTGAGGTTGTGCTTTTGTACGTCACCCCTACAAACAAATGAAATAAATTCAATTGTCTTTGACTTAGTTTGCTTTTGTTGAATATTGAAATTATTCTAGTACTTTAACGCTGAAGACTGTTTGAATCAGATGATTAATAATTAATTGGTGTGGTTCAGAATAGATGTTTAATGAGACTGACCGTAAATTTAAATTGTATTAACGTGTTTTAACTATGAAGTATTGATTTCTCGTGCATTAGAGTACAGGTTCGAAGCCTGGCAAGTACCAATGTGATTTTTCCGAGTCATATGTACTTTTTAAGATTATTCAGACACCACTGATAGACGGTGAAGGAAAACATCGTGAAGAAACCTGAACTTATAAGTTGGTCATCACCCACCCGTCTTAAGCAGGCGTGATGATTAAAGCTCAAACCCTCTCTATGTGATCAGAGGCCTTTGCTCAGAAGTGGTCTCACTGACATGCCGATGATGATCGATTTTTTAATTATTCTACTTTAAAGATTAAGAGCACAAAAAAGATGTGTTCTTTTTTAGCATCCTCTTCCGTTAAATATTTGTATTGATTATCCAAAACAAATCTGACTTGAAATAAAAATAAAATACTGTATTTTGAAATGGAAACTATCGCCTGCATATAAAGTGATTTAAAATTAACTTTATGAAATGTGTCCGTCAAAATTGTCAATTTGTAAATGCTGGACGGTCAAAAACGTTTCACTATTGACAACAGTTAAAAATGTCTAACAAAGAATTGAATTTACATTTTAAGGTAGGATGAAATTGTTCTGGTTTAATTTAATAGTAAAATTTTAAATATTTCACTAGAATATATTTATATGGAAATGTAACACCAGTTTTCAGTGTATTTGATGCGTATAAAATTTGTGTTTCTGCTTATATACCGTAGAAGTTTCTCTACTTGCTTTAAGTTCAACCAAAAATACAATTCTTTGCTAATATCAAACAAAAAACGGTCTCTTTAAAACTCTTGTATGTGTGGACCCTCTCGCTGTTCCTCGCGTAATGTTCTTGGAATCCATCGTTCAAATGTCTCCACAAAGTGCTCGCCGTCTGTCGCGGTGACTTGGAGACGGTGGTGTTTTATTTCGTTAGAGGATCTTTTACAATTTCTGACTGTGTTACCGAGAAAGTTGAGCAGCATCTATGTGATATGCTTTTAAGCTCACTCATAGAAATTCTAAATTCAGTACCTTTCGCAAATCTTATTTGGGGTCGGCAAAAACAAAGAATTTGATATTTTCCATAGTGAGCTAAGGAATGTGGCAAATGGAGGAAAAGCAATGACCGTTTTTTTCGATACTTTAATAAACCCTTCGCGTTGTCTAGTCTTATATCATGATCTAATAATGAATTTCAGATTATGTTTTGCTGTCCAAAAATCATATTTTTTTATTATAGGTCATCTTTGCGTATCTATTTTGTTTCAAAGCATAAATAATAAGAAAACCACTTGTTGACCGAACAATTTTTCCTCAAATTTTTGTGTCAACGTAAATGTGTTCGTATTTTTCTGTTACATTCTACACTAGCAAGATGTTATCATATTCTTCCGTTAATGTTGCATCGCACCGATAGGAATTCCTGTGTACTCATTTCCTCTACGGAATAGAATTCACTTCAGGCTTCGAGCTGTTCAGGAATAAACTAGACTCACTTGATTTATATTACCATAAAACCTATGGACATAGACAAATTATTAAAACCATTTATTTTATTTCACGGTAAAGGTTTGTTTGCTAGGATTTAAAGTTTTTTAAAAGATCATCTAATCTATTTTGTGAGGAGTATTTTGGATCATTTAAAGCAAATGTCCCCTTCTCGTGAATTTAGACCTTGCCGAACTCGTACTTAGAGCTTATATGTATTATCATTGATACCGGGTGTAATTAGACACTGCATTAGACACTGAACACAAGGGGAGGTTACACTGACGTTTAGATCCATACTAGAACCAATATGCCATTGATACCTTCATCTACATGACGTTGTGAATGTAGACAACGGGTGGTTTTATTATTTTAAAGATTTTTCAATAAATATCTAAGTTATAATGATGAAATTAACAACACACAAATTCGACTTGGACAAAAGCCTTTGAGGATAGATTCGCTTAATACATGTCTGGTAAGCATAATATCACCAACAAAATTTACAACTACGTAGAAAAAGAGGTTTTAAAATTAGTGATACGATTTTTTTTAATGAATTCATATGTATTTAATACTTTACCTAACTTTTAGTCCATATTCATTAGGATGATAACGTAAAATGTGTGAATAGCGCCTTATCGTCTTATGAAGTGATATTAAATGGGCTTTTATAATAGTAGAGCTACTAGTCGTAACATATGTCGAACACGAAATGTAATATTTCTATCACTTGGATGCTATTTTAGTTTTAGACGATCCACATACACGTTACTATTATTTATGAATTTTTATAATCGGTTTTGAATCGATGAAGCTTTCCTTATATGTAGCTGGATTTTTATGGAACATTGAGGCACTATTATTACGTGTTGGTTATGATGAAGAAAAAACTAAGAAATGCAATTGTAGTTAATAATATGATAAATAAATTAATAGAGAATTTTTGTCAAAAAAATACATGTACGTATATCGAACGGTTCCTATTGAAAATTAAATATGTACTAATGTCGCTAAGTAATTGTAATTGGACGTTCATCTAGAGTATTTCTTGAACATTATTTAAGTCAAAGACTGTGTATCATCCTGTACTGTAATGATAGAGTAGATGCTCGCCCGGAATGCTCTCCAAATACAATGAGGGAGTCCATTAAAGATCGATACTGTTTACCGGTAATAGCATAGCCGATACACTGAAATGCTACCCTTTAATGAATAAAGCAAGCAGACCGAACACTCGAGTGTAAATATACATATGTATGTCGTTCGGATTCACCGCGTCCTAATATGAATTAATTTCATACGATCGTTGTATGCATGTACACTGTGCAGCCTTTGTATCCCCGGGATGGGGGCAACGCTTTGACCCGCGATTATCTTCCGTAATCATTTTACAAGCCTGTCAGTTTGAGCGATCCGTCTGATGGTTAAATTCAATATGGATTTTATTTGAAATTCATCTTAATATAAAAAAATATAAACCAACTTCTTTTTTATAGTATCAATATTGTATTGAGTTAAAACTAATATGATATCTTAATTTATACTTATCAACTTATTGCACTCTTTAAACTTCAAGTAACTTTTCGTTTCATGAGCCATTTTTTATTAATTAGCTTTTTTGTTTTTGTTTGCTTATTTTGGATGAATACTTAAAGTTTAATGAAAAATAAATTTGAAGTGTTGGATTATAATAAAGAATAAATGATTTGGTGTAATAATGCCAATTTAATACATGTATTTACATAGGCTGTAATATTTAGCCTGTTTCACCCGATGCCGCTTGTTAATTTTCTACTGATTACTTTAAATATGAGTCTCCGCTCGAAATATGAATATTAATTACAAAATTAACCATAAAATTTCAATTCAATAACATTGATTATTTTATTTAATTTCATTGTGGAAAGAAAGAAAGGAGTTTTGATAATTTATATTGTAATTTTGATACTGTTATATAACATGTAACATTATTAATTTGATTCACAGTATAGTAGGTATGTCTCGTCATACCAAAGTCACGTTTCAAAGCATCAGTTCAAAGGCTGTTGTAGTATTAGTGAGCCAGGTTTGCTCTCGTTCCGCTTACCGGAGAGCTCTGCTCTGGTCTCAAGGGAATTGCATCGTCAAGTTATTTATTGGAGCGATATCAATTTATTGGTAACTAAATCTCACAGAGCGATGCGTGCTGTTGATTCAATATATCACGTTGGTAATAATTTTACATATTCTCTCTCTACTGCTATTATAAAAGCATGTTCTTATATCAAAATAATCACTATAGAAGACACATTGATTAGTTATACAATAGAGTAATTAGTTTCATGTTTCATGAAGATTGTATTTGTCTTACAATGCACACAAACTGATTATTGTAAGTAATATTCTGTGATGTTAAATGCAAAACAATTATAAATTGTGTTTGCATTAAAGTTTTTTGACTCTGAAATTAATATGATTGAACTAAAATAAAAAATATTTTTGTAATTCACTATGAATTTGACGATTGTTTTTTGAATGAAGTTTTTTTATTGAAGATCGTAATGTCATACTTCTTTTTTAAATAATAGAATACATCTTGTATGAAAAATATTTTAAATTCTCTTAAATATTAAATTAATTATTTTATTTTTCTGTTTCGTTTGTAATTAGTTCCACTTGAACAGTAAGGTATGTTGGAAGCCATCTCTCCAATTCAATTACCGTTGCCAGGAATCGTCTTTGTCATTTCATAGAACTAGAAAACTTAAAGTTCTCTTAACTGTCAGAGTTCACTGGCGTATTTAAAGTTTTGTTATGAATTGCGTCCCTCTGAAGCGGTGCTATGGTGTCGAGACGTCCTCAGTGAATACACCCGATAACTAGTTTGAAAAGTTTGTTATATGTTGTGGAAGAATAAGCATAATTTTATAAGGAGGTAAATGAGTCTTTATAATTATTATAAACTTTACAGCTCGTGTAATTGGCTGTCAGGAAAACTGAACGTTTTGTTTTCAAGCGAAATGTTATTAGTAAAAAATTAAACCTTATTAGGAACCATTTGACATTTCAATAGTAGTTAAAAAAAAGCTAATTAATTATAGTACAGTACATGTTGTTACTTATACTTTGATTAATTTATTACTGAGAATATCTAATCCCGAAACCTTTGGTGTCATATGACGAGACTCTCGTGTCTGTAGGATCTACTTATATTGCTAGATGCACCGTTGGAGTTGCTTAGAACCTGCACGCTTCTGTGTCGCTCATATAAAAGGCTTCAGAAGGAAATTTTTAGAAATGGAAATTAGATTGAACCGGGTAAGAGCTCTATAACAGAGAAATTTCGACGGCTTCTCTGCATTGTTATATCTAGTTGCTAGTATATAAAAGTTATTGAATGTAACATACTCTCTAATATGATGCGAAGTAAGAAAATTCACGTGAAATGGCATCGTATTTGTTATGTTTTAAGGACTACTTTCGAGTACTTTGATATACAGAAATCCATGAAGGGTAAAACGCCAAATCCCATAATTGATTCCATAATAACTAACTTCGTGATTCGTTTTATACAACTGTGCCCCCCTTTTAATTTGTTTTTGTTTCCTCATTATTTATTTTGTTTGTTTTGTTCTCTTGTTTTTTTTACGAAATAGGGGGGCAACGTCATTGCATTCCGGTATTCCGAGAATGCCAGGGTATAGCGGTGGGCCCGATGACGAGGGCCCAAGTAGATCCTGGAGTAGCAGCAATAACAGCGGTTCACCCAGAACTGATCAAGGCGATTGGACACCTAATAAAATGTTCCGCAGGTACTACAAATCATCAAGAACGAACTGATACAAAACTAAATCACGTTTCCTTTTTGTTTTATTTCTATGACTATTATTGTTACATCATTTGACACGACACATACAATAATAGGCTCTTATAAATAGAAAATCAAGGTAGCAATCAAAATGTTTAAAATAAGTTTTATACTTCAAAAGATACCAATTAAACCATCACAAATGTAAAAATACGTCGATCGATCTAGAATTGAACTCACGACATATTTGTTTATTGACGTGTGTTTTAGGTTAAATATTTAGATAATAAGAAGTTTTATTTTCAATCAAGATTTTCCAATATGAAACATTCTTATAATGTGACGAATTCAATAGAGGAATAAATTGTCATTGTAATTATTATGTTTGGTGAATTTTTGTACTTTACACATGTACACTAGAATGTAAAATCTAAAACGTATCATTATAATATATTACATTTTATATTATGCTTTAAGAACAATTAAGGTTTAGCAGGATTTAACACTTGTGTTGCTTATAAACCATCGCATATGTAGAATTGAAACAGTTATTTCTTCGTAGGCGACAAGCAAATAATACTAATTGGAGGCAGACGTCTCGGGACGAAGGAGACGAGTGGCGTCAGGAGAATTCCAGACCTCCCAATCGTTCTAGTGTTGATAAATGGGGTGAGTTGATATATTACAAAGTATATAACAAGGGGCAGAATTCTTTGCCTATTAAAGTACACGAAATAATAATCATTGGATTGGAGATAAGTTTATTTTCTCGAGTTTAGCAGTTCGATGTTTTAAACACCCCCGCATACACAGCTACAATTGGTCAAACGGTTATGGAATTAATTAAATTCAAATCCTTATACTAACATCATTTTAAAGAATTCTGCTCCAACTTTGTTTATACCATGACCGTGGTTGTCGTTTAAGAACGTTTCTGAATACACATTAAATATATATATACAAGATAGTATAACGATTCGTGTTTATAAGACATTGGTCATCTGAGGAGTACGGACTGATAATGATGTGGCTGGCACCTTTGGTTGTTAACGAAACAGAAGAAATTTTTTCTGTCTGATTCACACCACGGTCATGGTATATCTTCCACTGGAGCTGTGCGATGCAACCAAAAACTGATGCTTTAGGAGCGTCATGTGATGACAAAAATGTTAACTCGTTATTGTGCTACGTAACTAATACTATCGGCTATTAATATGGAGACTCGCCTCGCACATGTCTGGTGGAGGTGTAGCGAGTGTGTTCAAAGGATAATAAATAAAAGAAGTAACTCGTAGGTTTTAATTCAGACCGTGATTGGAGCGACCGGCCGTCCGGGGAGAGGCCGCAGTCCTGGGCTCCGAGCCGGAGACAGTGGCCTGGTGACTCTAGTAACGAAGATAACCTGCCAGAGTGGTAAATATATTCTAAGTCGTGGTGGCCTAGTGGTTAAAGGCTCGCATCCTCATAAATAAGGGCACGGGTTCGGAACCTGCTAAGTAAGAATGTGATTTTTCCGAGTCATATGTCCTTTCTAAGAGTAGTTAGACACCACTTACTGACGGTGAAGGAAACCTTGACTTA
This sequence comes from Danaus gilippus, assembly GCA_018231785.1. Lineage (NCBI taxonomy): Eukaryota > Metazoa > Arthropoda > Insecta > Lepidoptera > Nymphalidae > Danaus > Danaus gilippus. Next base: position 31,404 of record DVQO01000040.1, read on the forward strand.
TAATTTCGAATTAAGTTTAAATCGCCAATCCGTCATGAGCAAGCGTGATGATAAATACTCAAATCTTCTCCATTTGATAAGAGGCTTTTGCCTAACAGTTGTCTCTGATAGGCTGATGCAGATATTAATTCAATTTGGACCCGTTAAAGTCAACTGCTCCCTAACGGATATATAGTTTTCCCGTAACAGCTCAACGTAATTGACTTACATATTTTCTCGTTAGCTTCGAAATTAATTTAGATCCCGCTCCCGACCTGCGCAAACTGAAAATACGTTGGTATCAAAAATTTATGATTGAATTTAGTCCTGGGGTGTCGTTCATCGACTAGAGTTCATGTTAAAATGAAAATAAAAGGAAATGCAGCTTATTAAAAAGTATTTCTTTTCAGAATGCTATTAAGGCAAAAATAAAAAATAAAATATTTTTCCCTTGTGCGTTCGTAACTACTGAGTCGAAATTTATAAAGCAATAATAAAATTAAAAAACATTTTCGTGATAGAAATCTTACAGCGATGTAATTTCTTAATTTTTTCTATAGTAGGACAGTCAGGCATATAGTTTTCTGTTGAATGTATATATTTATATGCATGTATATGTCAGGGCGGTGGACAGTGCGGAGGCTGGTGCTGGGACCTTTGACTCTTCGGGAGCCTTCCACGGGTATAGCAATGACGATACAAACATACCAAAGTCACAGGAGTCTACTTACCGTGAGTATTTATATATCCATATTTAACATCATTATATATGCATTCAGACTTTTAATTTTCTTCTGAAGGAGTTTTTTATTTATTTTTTTAATTTGACAATTAAAGTTTCATCCGAAATCGATCTGTATAGGCTCTTATGCAAATAAAAATATACATAAATAATTAAACCAATATTGTAATGGTCAAAGCGTAAATAAATAAATATATCAGAGAAATTGTATGGTAACAACTAACAACGAATGTATTAAGTGATGTATGTAAGTAGTTGATAAATTAACACTAACCATTACATAATAACGAAATGGATTTATTATTGAATGTGCTCTGTAATGAAAAGTAATCAAAAGTCCGAGTACACACGGTGTATAAAAGATACAAATAAAGCAAGAAATACGAGTTGTACGGCGGTATATTACAATATCTCTGCAGAAAATAATATTCTAGATTGTCTAATTAACTACCTACTATAAAAATTGAGAACAAGATTAAAAAATAGCTCTAAGAGATTAAAAAGAATTTTGCAATTTTATTTTTGTAATTTAAAGCTCGGAGAATATTAATTTATATTAAAATGCTTCACTTGGTACTAAAATAGTTTATGTAGGATAAAAGTTGAGATGGCTTTGTGTTTTTTTATATTAATTTCACTTTGTAGGTATCGGAGTCTCTAATAAAATATTATTTAAAAGTAAATTTTATATAATATCATTCATGCTTCGTTTACAGTAAATGTAAACGTACAAAATGGATATAATATTAAATTCCAAATATTCAGTTTTAAATCTCTTTAAAACGTATACCGTCACACGTAGCAAACAGTTGACGTTAGCATAAAACATTTTAGGTTTATTTGATCGCATCCAATAAGCTCTTTACGTGATGCAGCACATGTTTGGTGTTACATATGTATTAAAACAATAACGATAACGATCACAATATTATATATTGATATAAGGCTTGTAATATTCTATGTGTACATAGGGGTCATTTTTTTGCTCAGCGTTGACTAGGTCGCATACACACGGCGGTAGTATTGCGCGCACTAAAACTGCGGAAGAAGGCTCTGAAGAGTGGTGGGCTTCAGAGAAAGCTAAGAAGCTATCACCAAAAAGGTTTGAGGCTGGCGATAGTAGATACAAAAAGGTGAGATTTTTATATTTATCTTTATGTAGCTATACGTAGTTGTTCTTATTAGATAATTCCCTTTCAGTCATTGAGTACTGGAACAGACGAAGTCAGTGGTGGAGCGGGTAGTGTCAAACGGACCGATAACACGGAAAAGAATAACGATCTAGAGTCATCGGAGAGTGTAGACACGCCGGAACCTGAAACGGACGCGAGTAACGCACAGGCAACTACTGACGAGCAGAAACAGAATGATCTGAGACAAAAGCTCTCGGATAGCAAGACCTTTGACGCGTTTATGAGATCAGATATAGAATACCCAGAACCCAACGAAGACAAAGGAAACTTCCAGTCAGTCATGATCAATTCCAACAACAGTTTGAGGCAGAAACATCAGAATATAGTGACGAGCAACGAGTCCGCCATGAGCCGGCAGCAGATGAACGCCTCCGGCCTGTTGCAGATGCTACACGGCAGGCAAATAGGCGAGCAGAACCCTGAAGAGTATGTCACCATCTATCACACATTTATTATTTTTAGGAATTCGTATCTATCTTAAGTTTTGATTTTTAGGGAAACTTCTAAAACAAACGAGGAAAAGATCGTCGAAGATCTTATGGACATGACTTTGGAGGACGGACGCATTCGTCCTAATCCAGCTCACCAACCCGGCGCCGTCGCATCGGGAATGATGAATCAAAGCCAACTGCTGCGTATTGCGAGCCCCGTGGTGCCGCAGCAAGGGATGGTTCTTAACGCAGGACAAGGGATACAGAATGTTGGCATCCCCAATCAAGCACTCAACTCTTCACTGGGACTGAACATGGCTCCAGGAAACGCTCACGGCCTGCCCATGCAAGGACTGCTACCACCAGTGATGAATACTTTGAATCCCGCTATGGGTACGGCCATGCAAGCTCGCGTTATTGGAGCCTTCCAACAGAATGCCGGACTACCGGTAATGCCGAGTCCTAACGTGGCTAATAATTCACTATTCATGGGACAAAATAACTCCCAGGTATTGTTTGGTTTTTATTTTATTCCTTCTTATTAATCTAAATTACGTCTCCTCCAATAAAATCACAATTGTTATAGCAACTACAAAGCGGCGATATGCAGATATCGACACACACTGCTCAGAGCAACTTGTTCCCGATGCATGGGATGCAACACGGCAACCCTGGGTTCAGCTCCATCTACGGCAACATTTTGCCACCGACAAATATTGGGGGCAACATGTCGACTAACATCGGCGCTAATATGCCAAACAGTCTCGGTGCCAACATGAATACTAACATGGCTGGAAATATCGGGAGCAACATCGCCGCCAATATGGGTAGCAACATTGGCGGGAACATTGGCGCAAACATTGGCGGGAACATTGGCGGAAATATTGCCGGTAATATAGGTGGAAATATTGGCGCCAACATTGCTGGAAACATCGGAAGCAACATTGGAAGTAATATTATTGGTAACATTGGCGGCGCCATTGGAGGGACGATTGGCGGTAACCTCGGTGGTAATATCGGGAACAACCTCAACGCCAGCATTGGTGGTAACATCGGTGGTAACATGGGCACCAACATGGCCGATCAGTGGTATTATGAAGACCCCAAAGTAAGTACATACGTAGCTGAATGCATGGCTCGAACGATCATGTATGTAGTAGCTGCATTTAGTATATAGATAAACCTTTTCGTTTTTTTTTTTTTCTTGTATGTATTCTTACTTAACTAAGCAACGATCCTTAGTTAGGACTAGCAGTGTTGGCTTCGAAGCTAGAACGCTAGGAAAATCTTTGCTATTTAAATTAAAAATATGACATTTAATTTGGCCTAATTAAGCAAACTATAACATTTGACAAAGTTCTAGGGTCATCCCAAAAAAAAAAATTCTCCTTGTTTACTGATTACGATATAAGATTTTCGTCTAAGATGTGTGTAAACACAAATATTACACGCTCGGGACTAGCATAACATAAAGTCAAAAAGGGGGGAAGATAAGGATAGGAAATGAAGTATAAATAAATAAGTTCGCCATAAACAATTACGGACTTAATATAATATGACATAGAAATGGTCTGAATTAAAATGAGTAATAATATTTATCATGTGCTCTGCATTGGTGACCGTAGTTATAGAGTAACGTACTTATGTTTAATCCCTTACTGATACTTAGACACAAGAACATCCTGGATGGTAGTTGTTAAATTATAAACAGGTTCCAATGCTGGCACAATGTGTATTTATTACGGAACGCGTTCTACTACTGTTCCAGTAATGTAATACTTATACAGTAGTATGTAGTAGCATTATTATTATTAAAATAAATATACCGTTAGAACAAGTAGTACAAGTAAAGTAGTTGTAAGTAAACCTAGGGTGACGGTTAGACCAGAAGACTTGGTGGGATGTATGAAGATGTGGTGAATTTTGACTCGAAGTTTCCTTGGGACAAATGCTCCGATACGTTTTGAGGAGTTGGCATTCTTCAGCAGTGGAGTCACAGATGGACCCCACTAAGTGATTTGTGTGAAATTATCTTGTTTCAGAAAGTAGTCCAGGGTCCATTCTCGTCTAAGGAGATGTACAGCTGGTATAGGGCGGGTTTCTTTAGCCCCAGCCTGATGGTGCGTAGGGCCTGCGAAACTCACATGCGTCCGTTAGGCTCGTACGGGCCGGTGGTACCGTTCGCGCAAGTGGTGAGTTCATCTTATGTTAGCTATGCGATTTGATTCACCAACTTCCGGGTGTCCCGGCTGCCGGCTATCGACCAGTCGTGTACGCTGGTGCTAACGCTTGTTAATCAGTATTAACAATTATATATATTTATATACAACTTATCCTACCTTCAATCGATAATGTAGGTACCTATCACTCACGTCCCTGTATATTTGTTTCTTTGCAGCTTTGCCGGGTTTTTTTGATCGATCCATTGAAATGTTTTCAGTATCCTCGTGAACAGTTTTTCTGGGCGTTTCTATTCCGTTTTTTGTTTGTAAAGAGCACATGATAAATGATTTTAACTAATCGTCGTGTTCTCAGACATGACACTGGTGGTAGTAAGTTAATATCCAGTAACACGTTGGACGCTAAACTCGTCGTTTATACGCTTACACCTTGTCCCAGGTTTCTCCTACTAATGAATTGATTCTAACAAGTTATACTTACATATATGAAATTCAAATACCAGTTAACATTTGCTCTCCAACACAGTTTGATCCGTCACCTCGTAACTAATTTTCTCTCGACTTTCCCTTGTTACTAAACTTTATATATTTTTTGGTCCGTAAGCATGTTTTCTCTTCTATTTCATCTTAATCATCATCTTTATAGAATCCTAAGCCGTAGTATTAGTCTTCGATATTTTTTACGTATCTTTATAACTGCAATTCACGTTTTGCAGGTTGAATGCAAAGTGATCGTTATTATTGTTGAAGTTGGAGTTGTATCATACGTCGATTTTTCTTTATGTATACATATATTTATATATTAAATTATGTTTCACTTTCTGTCAGTTCGTGCGTGTCGCCTATTCAATGTTCCACAGCTCGCATGCCCATGCTTGTAGCTCCATAGTAATTCCACAACAAGATGTACATATATCAATAAATAATTAAATTTAAATAATCAGCTGTTTATATGAAAGTCGTTAAATGAATCGGCTGTTTGTATTGAGGATGTATTGTCTATGAAACGTGACGTCATTGAGCGTGATTGTAAACAGAATTTCAAATTTTAGGAGGTACTACCGCCATATCCGATAACTGGATTCGAACCTCGACCCCAAAATCATGAAATGCTAAATCAGCAGCCGGCTCTCACTATGGAAGTAAGTCTTATTTGAATTAAATATTTTCTATGCCACTGTGTTGATAAAAAAAAAATGGGAAGCTATGAAACGAAATATTCTAACTCCCTAGCTATGAAACTGAAATAAAACGCGACTTTACACGTATTAAATTCAGCGAATAGTAGTAGAAAAACGAGCATGGTGAAACGCCTTGTAGAATATAACTTTGATATTAGATTCATGTGAGGACGAGTGAACATCGCGGTACTGACGTTCCTTTGACGCGACCCGGCGGCATCTGCATTAAACAGAGTTCATATAACAAAACGCTTAGAGCTTTGAACCGGCTAGGTAATGTGTGGAAACAATGAACTCCTTGTGTTTTATAAACTGTTGTATAGTGTCAGGGCAGACTCTCATATGTCTAACTAAGCAATATGTTAACCAATTGTTATATTTGTTACCGTGTGTAAGTAAAACGATCAGATTCACACCGTCTGGTCGTGTTATTTACACGTTACATGTATTTTTATATGTTGACTACAATCGGTTTCCACGTTCTAGGGTGCGTTTAAAACCAATGTCACTAACATACATTTAGCGACCGAGCCATTCATGCCTCTACAAGTGCCACCGCACTATCCTCACTACTTCATGGTAATGATAACAGGATGTTGTTTAATATATTGTATACTTAATAGCGTTAAATTAGATTCCGAAGCATGCTGTCTTAGTGTACGGGAGACCAGGGATGACCGTTCCCGAACAGAACGACGCGAGCGGATATATATGTACATATAACATACTAGGTATATATAGCTATATATTCATATAGGAACTATTGGACGTTTGTACATACTGTATACTGCGACGAACACCGTTCATTGCTAGTCAGACGGTAGGGCGTAAATTATTTGAAAGCTCATACTAAGGTATATAACAAAACGATCGTAACGGTTGACCAAACATCATCGCAGGTCTCCCTTACAGGTCCAAACCTGGTCTGTGTTAATGTGTTTTATTTTATTATTATTATATATTTTTTCATCTTTCTATATGTTACTATGACGTAGACGTGTGTTTGGATAACTACAGAGTGTTTGATATATTTTAGGAGCAACCGAATATGCTTAATACGAATCGTATTGAACCACCTCGGTACAGGATCCCCCCACCACGCTTACAGCCGCGTCAGATGGTACATATACTATGACAAATATGTTATGATTATGTTGCCCGTTGTTATTATTATTATTATTATTATTGTACTGACGATATACATATGTTTCTTTCATTTTTTTTCTTAGGTATTCTCATTATTTTTTCCGTTTATTTTTTTTGTGAATTATGCACAAAACGCTTGGATATATCGCACGTAGGTTTATATTGGTTTATGTAGGGACTTAAAGGTGGTGTATTTCTCAGGAGTCGCTGTGGGGTCAGCCGGCTACCAATCAGGATTTGTTGTGGATGCAGCAGATGCCTCGCGACCGCGGCAACAATCTGCCGATGTTCTTCTGGGATCAGGTAAGTGGATACATCTAACATATCACCCTCATAGAGACGTGACTCTCAATTAATTTAAGAAACGCGTCCCTATGAAATCCAACGAGTGTTTTTTTCCAAAATTCGTCTCATCAATTCTACATTACCTTATCAGTAGTTGAGGATATTTAAAACAATATTTGTTTAGGTAGCGATTTTTAAAAGCACCATGCTATCTCACTCGCATATCCGATCGTGTGATGAACTGAACGGTTTAAGTTGAGATGTGTGACGTCACATGACACTAGTTAGTACCTATTAATGTTTCAGTATAATGTGGCTCTCAACTTGCTACTGATAGTTCATGACACGGCTGTCATCTAGAAATTCGATGTTTGTTTACTTATTATATAACACTTATGTATATAAATAATATAGTTTATACAAAAATATGTTTCAATGAACATCGAATTTCATCTAACAGTCTGCTTTCACAAAAGGAATCATGATACGTTTTGTATTTACACAGAATTCCCTTTTATTTTTTTAATTATTAATAATTTAATTTTATTTTAATCTATCGATACATCTGTAACTGCCTGATTTCAAACTAACCGCTATATACCCCGTAGCAGTCGTTGTGAGTTTTATGTAGCACTTTTGTTGTATGATTTATTTGAATGACAACACATGGATAACACACACACACACACACGCACACAAGTTTAAATAAATACAGCGACAAATAGTTTATAAAAAATCCTAACAAATATACAATGATTAATATGCAGATAACTATATAAGTAGATGTGTATAGGAATTGAAAGACTTGACATAAAATAGGTATATACACAAGCTACCTATTGCCTGGCCATTACAAGGGCAGGTTGTTTAAAACAATTTTTACATCGAACATAATATGACATGTGGCTCACATTAAACTCGTCTCGTTAAACTTACAATAACACAATGACATATATAGCTAGCTATCTTTCATATAACATTTCAAATATAATTTTGCATAGCATCAGCAATTGTGTTTATAGTAACAATTTAAGGATTTTGCATGTACCATAGGATAGGTTGCGAGTTAAGCTGTACATACACTAACTGGCTTTATATAAAGCATAACACTTAGCGAAAGAATTTAATAAATTAGATATTCTGCTATGCTTTAACTATTGGGAGGCCGTGAATCATTGCTATTGCGAAACAGTATTAGCTTTTATTGTATGTATTATATATATATATATATAGCTCATTACATAAAGCGAGACTTATATATACATAGTATATAAACGGTTAGATTGTTTGTCTGTGCTATGTTTTTATAACATGCATTTATATTACGAAAATTTTCAATTTAAATTTATAAAAGACATGTTTTTTAAATCAGTTTCCATAATCATATAAATTGATATTTCTAACCATATTAGTTTAAAAACTTATACGTTTGTTACAAACATGTAACTCTATAGAATTTTTTTCCTTAATAATGACATTGAACGGTTTAGTTGTAGAACTGATAATGCGATATATTTTAGGTATTATTATCTAATGACTGCTTCAGAAATATGAACCTTATAACTGTTAAAATAACTTCATAACGTTAGTTTCTTTAAGAGTATAAAAAACTATATAATCCTTATTCCCTGCAGTTTTTGTTAGACTTGTTTACCAAGTGTTTTACGTGTGAGAAATTTAGAAGCGAATAAGTACTTAGTATTAAATTGAGTTTGGTCATATAATAGATCTCTGGTGATCTCACGCCTCCACTGTGTATAAGGCATGAGGGATTAAAAATAAATTATATATGTATATATGTTTTAACTTTCATTCTAATATGGAAAATAACATCAGTCATAGATCGTGTATATTAGTGGAAATATTTCAAAAATCAATCGAATATCTAAATGAATTCTTTTCGTACATAAAAAAAATATAATATTTACTTTCAGTGAATCTTAATTCGAAAAGAATGCTGCAATTGTTTGATATCAAATAATATGCTTGAACGGAATAACTCAAAAACGTTTCGATGCTATGTGCGACTTGTGCATTAAAAGTTTTATTAAACTATCCCTTTGAGTAAAATTTTTCCTCGTTTCAATTTAATAGCAGACCGCTTGTTAATTCATCTGTCTTTAAACATTTAAAACTTTATCACTCCAACTGTTTTATCACTCCAATTGTTTAAAGCTAGAATTCTCATTGAAAAGTTTTATATGAGGCGGACCTTTGACGAGTTATATGTGTCGACAGTTGCCATAATTTTCTGTCCAGTCTGAAGATTGTATTTCATTAAACTAAGGGTATTCATGATTCCTTGGAAACTTTTATGAGTATTTGCTTTCCGTAAAGCAATTTCAGAACATCATTCCGCAAGAGGTAATTGGTTTTACGCTGCAGCTATCATACTCTTCACTGTTTTATGACTGAATAAAAAATTCTTTTATCCGTCTCGTATATTCCAGTTAGTGAAAAATAATTAAAATTCGTCGAAAAATCTGCACGTAGAGATTTGCATCGTTCAGTTTCGGGAGAACAAAGGTTTTTATAAAACGGAATGTAGGACGAACCAAAACTTTGATAATATTTTTATTGCCTCCCGTGATATTGACTCTCTGTTACTGTTTTCGTTTCACGTTACTTTTGTTCCTGTGATTTCTGACTTGACCTGTAGGTACTATTGAATTCTCCGATCTATATTTAGATACATCTCATCTCAAATAGATTACGTTGTTATTACATAATCGAGTTAAATTCAATCCAGCGATGTCAAGTATAATTAATTACAAACAGAATTCCCTATAAATTGCAATCTGATTTCAAGGAGAATTCCGAATGCCGAATTATAATGCAGATCGAGAACTATTTGTAGTGCTATTTAAGTAGACTGTGCGTGTTATATAATAACTATATAATACAAATTTCTTTGAATCACTTATACTGATTCGCCTGGAAAATGTAGCTAGCTCATTGAAACATAAGTCGCGAACAAATTCATAGATGATGCCGGCGTTTTTAATACGGCTATAGTCTTTTTTGACTTATTTGCACACTTTAATATAGTATTTGATGGTCGTTAATTACTAGGGGATCACTGAAACGGTTCCTATTAGTGTTGTAAGAGTGAGCTCGTTCAAAAACAATGTAAACTGCCTTCGAAATGAAGATACCATTATGTCTTAGATTTCGTCACAGCATTTTTCAATGTATGAATGTTTTTTGGTCTTTGCAAAGCGAAATGGTTTTGCTTGCACTTTAAATAGTTTTCTGTATTATATTTATATTTATTTATAGAATTTTCCTTACCAATATGAGGTGAATGCTATATCATGTGTCTGATGAATGACGACAGCCTTTATTTTAAAATATATGAAGCTTTTTGCAACAAGATTTTCTTAAATATAACAGCCTATTATATATGAACAGATTCCATAACATACAACGTTATATATATTTTAAATATTAATTTATTAAACTTAGCGTCACTTTTCTGTAAGATACGACATCATTGTAATGCATCAAACATTTTTTCTTCTTCGTACCTCCAACAAATATCAGTGACAGTTACAATGGAAACAACGCCAACCTTATCTAGATAACATATAGCAAGATATACGTACATACATACATATATGTATAATATTATATTGCCACGTTAATCGGTGAAGAGAGACGACAATCAGTAAGGTTCGCTCGGTTTAGTTTGCAATGATCGGGCGAAATTTTAAAAGTTAAATTGATGGTGGACCCTCATTTTGTTCTCGATGCTCCTTATAGACAAGGCTCATGAGCTTATATGCCCTCCGTCCGTGAGGCGAGTGGCCCTCCATCATTACCTAGACTAGTTACCAGCACATAACCGAACGCCAATTCATGATTCCTTCGTGGAACTTTCTGTATATTTGTATAATTAATAATATAACAAAGTAATTATAAAACTTTTACCAAATGTAACGTCATTGTTTGTTTTTTTAAACATTTCAGAATGCATAAAAGCGGCAGCCTCGGCATCAAAATCAATTCCCCCCACTATTATTAAAACAAAGTGTGTCAATTTGACCATTTTCGATTGTATGTTTTTATGACATTGTTTTTCTATTTGCGTGCTACTATTATATATTATTATTCAATCTAGGATTGAGTTTGATCTTACTAAAGTATGTTACATATTTAGGGCCGCTTCTATAAAGTATTTTGAAAAATACCTATCTAAAGAGAGGGCGGGTTCGTAAGTAGTTCGTTTTGAATGTATTCATTTTAAGGTGACGTACATTAAGTATAAAGTTATTGTTTGATAAAACAAATGTTTTATTTGTATTATTATAGAACCGGCTCTTTATAATGATGTGCCGGCGATCGTGGTAAAGATTATTATTACAAATCAAGAAAAATCTCATCTCGTGGAATCTGCAACGAGTAATAATGAAATTCTTTTATCAATATCCGATTAAATTTTCCGTGGCAATATTTTATAATATTAAAATCTGAAATGAAATTTTTCAACTAACCGATCTATGAGAGGTAGTTTTTAATATGATTCGATTAAAATCTTTGTCGAATTGTCTATTTTTTTTTTTTTATATATACATATATGTCCGGCACATCAAACGGTAACTGATATGGCTGCCTTGTTTGTTTGTTTTTTGTTATATTATTATGTTAATAATAAGTTTTTTTTTTATCACTCAAAACGTTGATATGTTTAAAAAATCTCAATGAATCTGATTCATTTTGGCTGTTATATTTAAGACTGATTACTTGTTTAAGTTCGCCCCATATAACTTGCTATAATCGGGATGTTGCATCTCGGTCTCTTCATCCCAGTCACCAAAGCGTCTTTGTGATTCTTACGATAGGCTTACTTTAGGCTTATTTTAACCGTTATATATATTATGTTTGTTTTTATATCGAGCTGTCGCCACAGCTTAGTGATATTTCTTTGTTAGACGTCTCGTTACGGGATATGTTTTCAGTTATTGTTTAGTTAAGAGTTAGTATGTGACGAGACCAACTCTCCTGCCAGTTGAAGGATTCAAATCACTAATAGGTATATAGCTAGCTACTGTTTTGTAAGTGATGTGTAAACGGTCGAATTTTGTCTCATATATACATATACATATATCTTCATTGCGCTTGCATTATATATTATAAGCTGTATATTCATTTTGTTTCAATAAAATATATGGTGAATAAATCTTGCTATTTTATTAATCTACTAACATCGATGCTTTTGCATTAACATGTACCTAGCTACATAGATTTTACTTTTAATGAGTTAGAAAAATTATTAAGTTTCTACTAAATTTTAATTAAAGCATGCTAGCACCTTCAATACTTTATAAGTAGTAAGTTGAAAAATAATTTGTATAAAACTTAATGTCATAATATACAAAACATATTAATGTTCCGAGAATCACAAGATGTGCTCATAAGACGGTACTAAGACGATGAGCACTTGTAGTATAACAATCTTACCATACCATTACATATTACACACAACTACTGCATAACCTTTTGACTGTGTATATACAAGTTGTAACAATTTAATTATGCGATCATTTGCTCTCACTGAGCTTCACTCCTCGGCTTTTGTATAAAGATTATTAGTATAATGCTTACTGATTGCTGCATCACGTTTGTGTAAATATTTTTGTTTTATTCAAACGTGTAGGTACAAATGGAAAGGAATACTTTGCTTCTATTCTATTGTAATTAAACCAATGAACGCGGAACTTTATTTATTTATTTAAGGACCACTAGTAGCTACTACATGTTTAAATGACAAATG
>DVQO01000041.1:0-43752 GCA_018231785.1 Danaus gilippus
GTCTGCTCTCTTGCAGCTTGTCGGCGATGTTGCGTACACCGAGACTGCCGCGGACGTATTCGTTGCGGCATATGGTATTGATATATATATATCAATCCCATAAATAATGGAGAAATAGGTAGGTACAATACTTACTTCTGTGAAAAATAAAAAAAAATTAAAGAAACTCTTGATATTATTTGTCGCAATAAGTCCTTTCAAGTACTTAATGTACATTTTATGTAAAAAGGTGCCAAAAACATGTAAAGTTATACATAGTCACATATATATGTAATCTGGATTTATACGAATTAGGAATTAAAAAATAAATGAGATAAAACCCATAGAAGACAAGCTACCTAAGTATACCTAATACGTATTATACGTATTAGTAGGAGATACGTATGTCCTACTTATTATATAGATTAAAACTATATAGTTTCATTTCAAAACTTTTCCCTTAAACTAAATAGTTTACTTAGTTTTTCTTAATTCATCATTCTATATGCCTACACAATGGTGCATCTCGTAAGAAATGATACATGTATCCTTGTACTCACGGAAGATTTCTAAGATGCATTGACTTTTATTTAATAGGTAGTAGATTTCATTCATTATTTAATTATTTATGTAAAAATTTACTTATTTATTTATATATTAATAATATAATCCAATGTAAATGACAAATATCTACATATTTCTCTTGTGGAAAAACAATTGGTAAGCTATCTATTTGTCTGTTGTCTGTTGTTTTCATATTATCCTACACATTTAAAATAAAGAGAAAAGACCTCATCTGGCATTGATAACGGTAGCTGTAGAATAATTGAAATGTGGTTTTAATGTATGTATAACAAAAATGCGTAGAGAATCGAAAAAATATATATTTTAAAACAGTTTCAAATAATAAGTCAAATTTAATTGGAGTTGTTTATACTTATATGGAAAATATGTTGTTCAAATTAATTAATAGAACATTTCTAGAAGTAGGGTATGTTAAGAGCATGTAGGTATATGTATATAGTACCTCTATATTTATTAAAAGAAAACACCTGATGATTGATTTTTGATGATGACAATTAGGTATTTGTAAAATTAGGATATTTCATACAATAATGATAGGAAGCAGCATAAGATTATTTTATAGAATTATTTTGACACGACTGAAGTCAATTTATATTTTCAAAATAACGTTTTGACGGTTAAACATATAAAAATCTAAATGCATAACATAGCAAAATACGAAACAAACAGTATTATATTGAAGATAAAGTGAAAGGAACTCGGCAGAGCAGCCAAGGCCAATATGACGGCTAGAATAGCTCGTATTTTTCCACCGTACCTCTATATTTTCAATCATTCGAGCAAGTCCTCTGCAGCGTTTGTGTGATTTGATCGGTGATTTAAATGAATATTATGATCGATTTTCAACATTTAAATATCTAATACCTATGATGCTTCCGTACTTTTATAAGAAGATTAAATTAAAATTTATAATTATATCGTACCTACTTCGTATTTATCATTTCAATTCACACATTCCAATTGTTAAGATATAAACAGAGATTTTAAAAACCTTAATCGATTATTATTAAATATTTTCAGTTTACTATTTAAAAAAAGTTTGACATGTATCGCGGTAGTCGCATTTCAGTATTTGATAATTTGATATTAATATTATCCCTTAAAAGTTATACATATTATATTATTAAGCAAGTGGGTATCGTGTATTATTAAGCATGCCGCTGTGTGTGGCCATTCCAGTAATATGTTTCAACTACAACGAAAACATTCTTAAGCTTTTAGTAAAATTAGGTTGTCGATCAATAAATTCTCTAATTTACAATTTTTTATTTCAAGCCAAAATATCTATTAATTAATTAGAGTACGATTTTTGTGTATGTGCCCTTTTAATAAATCGATTACCTAATGTGATAATTATATTACAGGTAATTGATATTAGAGATTTTGAAACGCTAGTTTGTATTTAAAATTTGAAAAGATTTGTTCTACTTTCTTCTTCTAAAATAAATATGACATCTAAAATAAATACAAATCCCGTAAAGATAAAGATCATAACATTTGAGTCGTCTGGGTGCTGTAATTATAAAATCAATTAAATCGTAGGTATGAGATTGAAACGAAACCTTGTATATATTATATTAAACTAGCTTTCTGCCCGCAGCTTCGCCCGCGTGGAGTTCAGTTATATCGCGTTCCCAAGAGAACCTTTCAAAAGTCTGAGACAAAAACTATCCTATGTTCTTTCTCAAGGTCAACTCCATCTTTGTACCAAATTTCTTTAAAATCAGTTCAGTGGTTGAGGCGTGAAAGCGTAACAGACGGACAGAGTTACTTTCGCATTTATAATATTAGTAGGGATTAAATAGCTGTAATGGGAAATTACTTGCTGGCTATATTATAATTAGTTTTTATTCAACTTTAATAAATAAAATTTCTCTTGACCTATGGTGTGGAAATGAAATAAATTTAAGCAAACTAAAATATAAAACTATATATAACTATATATACATGTAAGTATATTCTTCTTTCATTTCTGTTAGGTACTCTGTTGTTTTTAGTCTATTTGATACCTAATACAAATTTTACTAACGTTACGACCTTAACTAAACAAGACTGATCTACTAAATACCTAATTAGTAAGCAAAAAAAATATAATTCAATCCCATTTAAAACGTTTTAAATATTTTTAACATAAAATAACAAAAAATCATGAAATTCTTTGTTGAAGGTAAAAATAATGGCGAATAATCCGACAAACGGAAATGCGCTAATCTGACGACGGTATTAACGTTTTTAAGTAATACGATGAATGTAAAATTTTTTGTTAGCTTTAAAACCTCCTGCACGTTGGCTTGTGTCAACTTAGATTTCCGGTGACCACCAATAATTAACTTAGTTTGTTTTGTATTAAAATTACTTTATTTTGATTTATTGAACTTATGTTTGTATGGTTTTATAGTTTAAATTAAAAATAAAAATATTTTTATTTAACATACCTATTACCTACTAATGAGTGGTAGGTACCTATATGAATAAAAGTTGTCAAGTATATCCCTAAATTCATTTAGACATAAAATACAATGAGCCAAGAAATATGACTAGGGAATTTATTGTGGTCTTGAGCTGTAACGATCAAAGTCATAATTACCATCAAAAACGTAAGTTTTTCAATTGGATTGTGATTTTTATATATAATAATTTGTATCATTTTTATCAAATTTATAGAATATTAGTAGATATATTTTTTTAAAATAGAGTTAAGAAATTAAATCTAAAGTTCAAAAATCTATATAAAAAACGTGCTCGTTAATATTTATTTACAGGTCAATATAAATCTTGTTGAAAAATAAAATTGGTCTAGTATAAAATAACAATCGTAAATTATGTCACATGATCATTCATGGGAAAATCAAGACAGTAGGTATTTTAAAATTACAGCACCCAGACGACTTAAATGTTATGATCTTTATCTTTATCTGTATCTGTATTTATTTTATATGTAAAACAGTAGACAGTTAAATATAAAACTGTTTAGTGTTTCTACAACAAAAACAGAGTTATTGTAGGTATTCTAGTGTTTATTCAAGATTCTTTTTCAATTAAAAGAGTTTATAATCAGATTTAAACTGGATTGATAATTATATTTAAGAAAAAGTTTAAATACAATTACGTAAAGCAACATAGATTTATACTTTATTAAACTAGATATTTTTTAAAAAAATGAAAAAACTAATTATGCAATTTGTGAATTATAAGTATTTTTTGAAAAAACAAGATCGCTTTACCTTTGACCTTTAGGTACTTAATCGTATTTTTTATTAACATCTGTAAATACTTAAATAATTTGTAAAACTTAATTGATTACATTCATTTAACAATAATAATTTATTTTGTTGCTAAGTTTAATATACCTAAGAGGTACCTATTAAAGGTTAAATAATTTATTGTATAGGTAAATATCTTATGGAACAATATGTTTATTTCCCATATATAATAATTGGTCCTTATTGTAACAGAAAATTATAAAAAATGTATGTAACATTTTAAATTGACTTGATGGAGTAGGTATTTGAGCCCGTACGAACTCAAGTAAGTAAGTACAAAAAAAATTATAATAAGAGAAGCAAAAACCTATTATATTTTCTTGTAGTTGTGTTTTTGTATTTTATTACTTATTTACCCACCCAGCTCCTCTGTTTTCCAATATGACGAAGAACTTTAATTATAGTTTGGTAAAATTCGTAAAATCCAAACAAGGTAAGAATTATTACATACGTAAGTATCTAGTACAAAGGATCCGGCAATTTCCACTATCTATTTATTAATCAATTACATTTATTCATTTGGAATAGGTTGCTTGATTCATTTTTTATTTACCAATTATTTTTTTTTTAGATCGTTATTAGTTATAGATCGGTATTGCGATTTGCGTGAATCTATTGAATCAATATCTACTAATTTAATACATACTAGGTATAACAAATAAAAATATTGTAACCTAATGAGGTTTTAATTTTATAATATTACATCTCAAATTGCTAAATAGAATCATCCGCCGAGATGGGCTTGGTGGCAATAAGAATAATTGACATTTGTATCGAACAAAGGGTATTAAGGGCTCGACCGAAGGGGAGGATAAATTTCGAAAAGCAGTATTAAAACGAGTTTGCGCCGCCTTCTACAAAACCCTGTCTGGATAACATCCCACCTAACGAACACTGTCAATGACAGAGAGAGACAGACCTATAGATGAAAGCTGGTGTCGAAACGAGATGAACATCACAGAGAGGAGGGCGGATCCTTTTGCGTTACGTCTCTCGTACAGCCGTCGCCCACACCCGCTCATTCGCCTTTCGTTTAGCGCTCGCTATGTAAACGTGCCTTGTTGTGAATCTAAACAAAATCAGTCAGTCGTCGTTTTGTATCCGTGAGAGAAGTGCGTCCAAGTGTCGCGGTTGAGTTTGAACATGTCGTGGCAGTGAACATACGATTCTTACCAAAATGCACGCTTTATTTGGAGAACAAAGCCATTACGCATACCGCAGCGGAGCTGCAGGAGGTTATTCTGCTGGAGTTACTCCTTACGCCTACGATCAATACAGATATGGATACGGACCACCTTACCTTCATCCGCATCAACAGCATGTCGGAACACCGAAAGATATGGTCAAACCTCCCTATTCATATATTGCACTGATAGCAATGGCGATTCAAAATGCACCCGATAGGCGAATAACCCTCAATGGTATATACCAATTCATTATGGAACGTTTTCCTTATTATAGAGAAAATAAACAAGGGTGGCAAAATTCAATACGACACAACTTGAGTCTTAACGAATGTTTTGTTAAGGTTGCAAGGGACGATAAAAAACCCGGCAAAGGAAGTTATTGGACGTTGGATCCAGATTCTTATAACATGTTTGATAATGGATCTTATTTGAGACGACGTCGCCGTTTCAAAAAAAAAGATGCCCTTAAAGAAAAAGAGGAAGCTTTAAAACGCCAACAACAATTACAACAAGCACAAGAACTGGCGGCACAGGAAGCTCTTAGCGCTGCTGATGCTTTAGGACAAGCGCGAGACGTCAAGCCCGACGTAAAACCTAGAATATTTGAATGTAGACCAAAACGAGAACCCGGTGCGGATTGCACGCGGTATGACAAATTAAGTGAGCCTATAGACGAGTTTAGCGAGCCTCGATTACCGCCCTCCGCAGTTTACTGCTCGCCACAGCCATATTCTTTAGCAGCCGAAGAGTTTAGAGCAGCTACAAGCGGGTGGTATTCTGCACCTGAACCACCAGCCGACCAGCTTCCGCCAGCTTTTCGAGACCTCTTCGAACCGCCAAGTTGCCAGTTGGCGGGATACCGCGGCAGTTCACCGGCACCCGACGCTTACCGCGCTTCACCACCACCTCACCACCACTACCGTTCGCCAGCTCCATCCTACTACCATCATCAAGCTTGCGTAGCCGCCGCACCCGCCTCTGCTCATAAATCCTACTGAGACACTATCCTCAGGTGAGAGAATATTTTAATATACACCGCAAGCGCTTTGCGAAATATTCTTCTTTAGTTGTGTGACGCGAATGCCGCTGTGCGAGATACGTTCGACCACGACCCTGGCGGCCGCAGGGTAGGCGACGGACGGGTTGTTTCGTGACGTGGTTGTGGTTACAGGAGATCGACATCATATGGCGCCGAACGGATTTAGCCGTATTCGTCAGTTCCAGAGCGGATAAATATAGCCTCCTAGCCGGAGATGCTACAGAACCAATACAAGTGGCGGCGTGTCGATAACTACTGTTTACAGATCGTCGGTCAACCCTGCCGCCTCCTGCTCCGTTCACACCTCTAGGTATGTCTTAACTTTACATGTGTTCCATTTAAGTCATAACTCTGAGTGCTTGTACGAGGAACCGTTATAGCAGCGAGCCGCATCATCTATGGACAAACCGATATTTGTTTTTTATTCTAATTTAATTATTGTTATTATTTTTTATTGAATTGTTGAGGTTTGAGTATTCATGGTTGAGTCAACGATCAGTGTAAACTAACTAAACTGTAGAATGTTAAGGTTTTTGAAATTATTATGAACAGTTTCTATTAATATTTGTGATATGTAATAAGGGTGTAGAGAGTAAGTAAAATATTATATTCTAAAGTTATTATCGACATCTATTAATTTTTACTGTAAATAATACAAAAGTATTTTAATCAGTGTAATAAAAATGTGCAAACGTTGCCTCTAGTTAACATATATTAATTTTAAATCTTTTCAATTCTGTCCGACCATCTGTTGGCCAATTGTACACATAAATAAATGAAACGACACCCAAATAGTGTCACTTGTTTGTGTTCTTATGCAGAGTCATTTTAATAAATTAGTTATTCTGTTAAAGTTTAGAAACGTTCAACTTTCGATAAATATTAATAATGATAGGTTATTCATGATGAAAAAAGATTAAGATATCTGGTTTAAGGTGACTGAGAAATAGCGTTTGAAGTGAAAGGAATACAAATAAAAAGTCAAAGTTTATATACAATTCCACGTAAAAAAAAAATTCAAACATCTTAATTTAATATTCAATTAATGCCAATTAAATACCTATTTAAGCCTGAATAATTTTTAGTTCAAACCTAGCCAGCATTAGGTATATATTTATTTCCTTTGATATCATTTTATGTTCACTTTATCAACCTATTTGATGAGGCACAAAACAGTACCTACATTATTTAGTGTTCGCCCAATCACTTAAAAGTAAACTACATGAAACAGTCGTAAAATTTTATGGCAAACGTTCACTAACATATAAAATAATGTTTTTATAAAAGGCAGTAAAATCTGCCGGCAAAAATAATATTTGGACTATATTTATTGCCACACATCTCTTAAACTACCTATAACTTACTTGTTACAAGATCTTTAATTAGATTTCCGATCTATTTTAATATGTATATTAAGAAAAAGCTTCGGTAAAACCAAATAAATATTTGTCTCGTAACAAAAACAGTGTAATTTATTTATAATCAGTCAGATGTCATAGTATTGACGGATTTCAGCTATCTAGCTATGTGGGATGATTAGATATATGAATTTTTATTAAAAATGCTAGGTGGGTTTAGTTGAACTCCATTTCGTAAATATTATTACTGTTCTCTATCTCCTGTTACAATTATTTCATATAGAATTGTTTAATTTCATACTATTATTATTTTATAGACAACATCTGTCTAGAAATTAGCAGATAATGAAAATCTTTGTCTCTCTGCTGATTGCCTCCATAAGAATTTGATGTCGGTTCATAAGATACATAAATAAAAAAAATAAATCGTGAAATGTTAAAATGTTGTATACTCATATGTATACATGTTTCTCGTTCCTTCTTTTTATCAACATCAATGTTTTCAAATAAATATATTTTATTTTTGTCCTAGGTGGCCGGAACGAAGAAAGCGGGAGGCGAATAGCAGGGAAACGAATTGTTGCGATAACCGTCAGATGAGTTGATACGAACACTTATTAATTAATTAACACGTCTGATTAATAGTATTAAATTGTAGTGAAATGAACATGAATTATAGTAGTAGAGTTATCACAAAATTGTTCATTTTAAATAGAGATATCATAAAGGTCTTGTAAATTTTTATAAAACAAATAATATAGACACAATTTAAAATGTTTTAAAATTCTCAGTTAAATAATATCAAATCAAGGGTTCTATTCATTCTCATCACATGTTAGTGAAAGACCACATAGAATATTATGTAACCCATACTTTAATGTATTTATGAGTTTTTATGTATATATTTAATTTAGCATATAAATAGCTGTAAGATAGATTAGAGCATAGTAGACTAAATATCATTTCTAGTCTTTACTTTGATACTTTCAGTTAAGATATACGAATTATATAAGGTTTTAGCTATGAGGGTTTTTAGATTTGTTAATTGTTTTTCACATTTTAAGTGAAAATGTTAATAAATTTGCTAAACTAAGTATCATACAACCTTCAAAATCTTAAATAGAACATTATTTTAGGTATATATAGTTCTTGTGCACACACTTATTTTCATTTTGAATAATATTTGTATGGACGTAAGAAAATTGTGAGAGATATGATTTATTGTTTGAGCACTTGTGAACAGTCTTTATGAATTATTGATAAAACTATAGGTACAATATTTTGTGTTATGAAACAATTGTCATAACTTTCCGAGAATCTGTTTTATGGCACTTTATGTATTATAGTAATTTAGAATAAAATAGCGTAAATACTTATAAGAGAAATAAATTCCGAATATATTAGAAATATTTAGAATAATTTTCGATCACCTAATATTTAAAATATAACCAAACTATTTATTACATGCGTTCTATACAGATCATTTAGAATGTTTCATAAATAGAAATTGTTTCGGATGTAAAAATATGAATGTTCATCAAGCATTGATAATGTAGTTTTTTTTTAATAATATAGTAGAGAAGTAGGTTCCATTTTAATAAAGGAAATACATATATCGAAAAACTATTTTTATTTAATGACTATTCACAATGGAGTAGTCATATACCTACAGAAGCAGTGTATAATATGGAGAATAGGTTTGAATTCACATTTATTTGAAATATCAAGATTACATCATTTCATTCTTCAGCGACTCAAGTAACAATTTTACTGCTGCTTTGAATGGTTTATCTATTATAATCAGGTAAGTTTTTTTCATTAAAATAATTTACATCATTTTCACTAATATGAATCAATGTGTATTTTGAAAAAAAAAATATACCAAACTATGCGCACTTAAAATGAACATAATGATCTAAAATAATTATTTAAAAATTCATCTCTACCTCTGTCAGGGTGTCATTAATTATTGAACAAATAATTAAGCTGCCTGAAATGGAATAGAAAAGTGTATGTCGAAAGCAACAGATCGTAAAATTCGAGAGAACATACATACATGTCAAATCACCTGATAAATGGTTTGATGTATCATTGAAATATTTAAAACCCAGTCCATATGCCTACGGTATTTATATGAAATAACAGTTAGTAAATGTGGTACCAATCAATATTATAATTAACCTATCGCTAAACCCAGCTCTAAATAACACAAGTCACAGAAGTCTAGCTCTAGGTACAGCATTAGAAGATACATTATATTTTTCTTAACAGGTATCTATCTAATCAGAATGTCAAATATTTTCTTAAAATGAGGTAAAATTTAAATTGGTGACTTTTTTGCATTCTTTATATATAAACGTAACTATGTTTTAATTTACTTAACTGACAACAAGAAGCAAACAAATACTATTTTAATTAGTACTAACAAGAACAATTCAGGTACAAAAAATGAATAGTTTAACAATTGCAAGTTTTGATGGTCTCGGTATAGAAAAGATTTGTTTGTTTAATATAAAATTATTTAAACTTGATTATACTTGATGAAAACAATGATAATATTTTATTATTTTAGCTCAATTTATATTTTAATTTAAAACATAAACTTTTTGTTTGCGCATAAAACATTTATTTTTTATCTTAGGTAAACAAATAAAAAAAATATGTATAAAATAATTATTGTTTTGTTATCGTTTCACTAGTCTTTCAATATATAAACATGAGATGGTACGGGGACGGGTAGGTACGTTTTAATATATTCAGTTGTACAGCTTGCCATAACTTTTCAGCCAAACTATTACATATCAGTCGTTAAGGTTAAAAAGAAAATAATAATATGTGACTTAATAGAATTTAATTATATTTTAAACACTTTTGTGTATAACAAACTTACAAATATTTTAAATAAAGTATTGGAAATATTTTAAATTGATTTTAAGTATAGATATACTATAGGTACATATTGTTTCACTTAAGACTTTAATAATTTATGTAAATATAAAAAGGGTTAACAAAATAATAGGCCTTAAGTATTATTATACCCAGTTTAATTTTAATATTAAGGTTTCATTTTCATACTTTTGTTGAAATTTATTTCACCACTCTAGATCTTATTGATTAATAAATCAGTCATTTCTAAAAGTTTATGCTAATTTAAAACCGGTTTCCTATGGCAAAAAAAGAAATTCAAGCACAGTGAAAGTTTTAATTCAGAGATCAGCAAGTTAGGAAATAGCTTTTCAAATATTGATTATATTCTGAAATCAACGAATTATAAAAGTTAAATATTTAACCAGCTAGATTTATCAAAGTAGTATAATACTATGGTGTCTGACTAGATTTTATGAAAACCACTTTTACGATACTAATAACCTACTATATCTTAAAACAGTATATCGCACATTATAAAGAGACCTCGTCATCATTGAACATCGCAATCATTTCGATACGTCGAGTAGTGGCACTTCACATCGATTTAGACCTCGCATTCCGATGCTAACTAAAAAATACAAGTGGCGATTCAAGGAGCCGAGGTACCTACATCACAACTATATAGGGCCACCACCATTTTTGTAGAACCGAGAATCTGGCTTATTTAATATGCGGTACCTGGTTCACACAAGGCTCATAAGCGCTGGTGACTGAGACATTCAAGAGGGTCGTTTTGTCCGTCGTATGTTGACGTCTACCACCCACATCTTCATTGACATCTTGGACCTTACGTCAAAACTTATAATAAAATCTTATATTCAAGCTTTAAGGTATTATTATCTTATTGCAGCTGTATGTATCGGTGACCCACCGGATTGTATATAAAACAAACCATCTGTCCCAAAAATATCTAAAACTTTTATTAGAAATTATAAACACTATATATATAAACCATTCTACCACATTTTTCTTAAGCTTAAATCTAATGCAAAGATTGAAAACAAGACCATGATTTTAGATTAATGTTAATAATAAGTAAAACTAAGAGGTGCTTACTTTGGCAGTATGCTCTACTGTAACGGTCAATGAACTGGTGCCCTGTTTATTGTTTTTCTGCAACGAATATGTTGATATTGGCACACTCACTATTTGTTTTAAATGGTAAGTCAGTCGGTCAGGTAAGATTGTTTTACGTCACCTTGGCACATCTAGGAAAAACTGGAAGATATTCGCTACTTTTAAAATTAGAGATGGAAGTACAAATTATTTCAAGTGCAATATAATTTTCATACATCTGTATTAATGTAATAAATACTATATTCTCATTAAAATGTAAGAATATAAAAGATATTTTGTTTTCTTAGAACAAGCAAGTGTCTAAATTAAATAAACAACAAATGATCGTGTCTACAAACGTAACAGTAAACCTACGCACTCTACCGCTTTAGTTTACGACAATGTTGATGGTAATTTATTTTTTTCATGTGAAAACAATGTGTGAGTATGTAACCACCGGTAATTTATTGTATAGCACTTATTCAATTTATTTCAATGCTGTTTTCAACCTTGAATAAACTTCAAAGTGTCTGCGATAGTAAAATCAGGAAATTAAATTCAATTCTTCGAACTAAATGTTAAGTAATAGAAATAACTGAATGAAACTTTAAACTAACTTAAAAAAGAAACAATTTGATATTATGAATTTAGATTTAATTTTCCGACGTAGCAAGAATGTGAAGATAAACAATCAGTATGTATGAATCAGACAGCGTTTTGTGGAGGATCGAAGGTCAACAACCACCTCATCTGTATGGATTATCTCTGTCTTAACGCGATAATTTAATCCTTTGTTTATCCAATGCCTCTAATAGTCTCGGTGCACCGGAATGGAAAGCATCTGAGCGCAGTCATGTATCATACGTATAAGAAAATAATCCACGCTGTGAGTTACGACTGACGGTACAGTGATCATCACCAATATTTAAAGCGTTGAAATTTGGATCCTTACTAAAATTAACAAGTAAAAACTTAACAAGTTTTATTTTCTGTTTCATGTGTGATACGTGCTTTAAAAAATATTTAATTGGTAGTTGTTTATGTTATAAACAACACTTGCCACTTAAACCTATAAAGTTTGTGTAATTCTTGTTAATTTATACTCAGGTAAAGTAAAACACCTACTTTATTTTTAGTAAGTTACAATTTCAATTATGTTGTCCTCAAACAAATTATAAATTTTCAAATCATCATGTTTCAACCGTATTTGAGTTTTTGAACCTTTTCAATGTGGTATGATAATTATTTAATTACCATAGTTTCTCTTAGTGAAAATATTCATACAAAAAGAGTACGTTCTTGAAAATAATTTTAATTGAATGGCGTGAAAAAATGAAACTAAAGAAATACTTATTTTTCATAGTTAACTAAATATCCGATAAATAAAATGTATATTTAAAAAATACGAATCGAAAAATAACACAATTTTAATTTGACATTTATTGAAATTATTAAAATGTTTGAGGAAAAGAGTGACATAAAACAGAAAAGGGTCCCTTGAAAATAGTTAATGCGCCCCACTCCTATTTTCCGCAACCCCATGGCTACGCCTCTATCGACTCCCATGGCTCCCCTATATCATATCATTTCATGCTTACGATCGATCTTATACCAAAAGTTAAATTCACCTCTGTTTCATGTTATTAAGCAACTGAAATATCAAACGCTTCAGATAATATAATATACGAATAGACTTCAGGGGTGATATTATTTTTCATAAAAGGTAAGTACATAGTCATGTACGTAGTTATGTTATGGTTAAAGAACTTTGACAATTTAAATAAATGATGTTCATTTTATAATCTATTTCGAATATTAAGCCTTATAAGCCTATAGGAAAAAAAATTAGAAACCAAAATCTTATTACGAACATATGCTTTTTTTATAATCGAACTAAGTGAAATATTTCATTGGCTAATTAATATCCCACTAAAAAACATAATTCGTTAACATTATTTTTAGTTGTTTGAGAAACTAGATTAGATTTGGCGGGAGAAAGCAGCCTAATTTATATTTAATAATCAGTGTTAAACTCATTAAAAAAAAACTGTGTATTATTTTTTTAAGCAAAGCTGCTTTTATACATTGAAATAATAACAGTAAATTTATTAGTTAAAAAGATTTAATATTTAGCCGTAAATTATTATTTTTAATAGATTTTTATCAATTTTACTGTTAATCACGTCAATATATACAAAAATATTTCAAAACTCATATAGAACAAAAGAGAGACTTCTTCACTTTATTAACACAGATCTTCATTAGCAAAGTTTCTGTTCGCTGCGTATAAGTCCGTCGTTCGTAGATTAAAACTTTAAAAGCTTATCGGAAATCCGAGAAACTACGCTACCACCCGCAGCCGATTCGAAAAAGCAATTTGATTTGACGGTTATCTCACCTCCTGCGTTTATATTGAAACTTAGATAAATATTTACTTTATCGAGTCTAATTTGGCACGAAACGGGCCACCGTCGTGCTTTGGATGCCTTCCTTTTGGCTGACGATGCTAATAGATATACCACAATGTCTATTTTCCATAATTGTTTTCCTTATTCCAGTTAGAAAAAATTATTCTTTAATTAAAAAAAGAATTTATCAAATATTTTTTATTAGTACACAACATATGAAAGATGTAAATATCCTATTTTGTATTTGGGAGGTTGATTCCCGCGTTGGGTACCGCCGCACACATTTTCGTTTGGTTCTAGTTTACGTTTTACTACTAAGCACTTGTTGAATAAATAAATAAAGACGATTTAAAATAAACTTTACCATTAATCCTTGACTTAGTATCGTTTATGGAACCGTGAGATCTTTGTACGACATTGATTTTTCAATAAGTATAAGAATGTATGTATGTGGTTCAAGGAGTCTATAATTTGTTTACATAAATATCTTTTTTATGAATATCATTTTTCATTACACAGAATTTCAAGGCTATAGATAAGTCATCATATAACAATAAATGTTATTGATTTTTTTTCATATTTATTTGCACATCTTTATACAATTTGTGTAATTATAAAATGTGTGTATCCTTTGAATCGGATTGACTTTGTTATGTTTTAAATTAGAAGAAATTAAAGAAAAATATATTACTAAAATATCATACAATCGAACGATATTTACATAAAACTATACATCCGTAACCTTTCATATAAATCAAACAATTGGGTAAAGAAAATTGACTCGACGATGTATTGTGTTAACAGATTTATACTTCCTCGCTAATAAATCTGATAGATCGTTGGTATTACGCAATAGCTGTTTTAATATCGATTCATTCATCGAATTCAAACCGAGCGGCACAATTAGGTGTTTCCCGGGAATGGCCGGGACGCCCGCCTGCAAACTGTCATTACAAAAATAGTGGCCCCAGAAAGGGTAGGCCAAGACATGGCACATATGGACCTGAGCACGGCGCTCGTTATTTTAATTTCTTTCTACTCCTCTTCGAAACTCTTAACTGCTAAGCGATTGTGTAATGCTTCAAACGTTCCGTTTGTCTAATGGCGATCAGTTCGTTTATCCTCATTCTTTGTTTATGTGTATTATGCTATTTAAACTTATTAAACATAAGCGATAATTATATTTTTATTATACAAATTATGAACTACTTATTTGACTTCTGCATTTGAGTTCATAAATCTCAAAACTTGTTTCGATTTATGATAACTTCGTTATCGAATAAAGAACGATAAAACTTTATCCGATGTGTAACAATAAATCTTTACTTCAACATGAACACAAATTAGACACGAGTGACAAATAGAGGCGGCAGAAATAGAAACGCTGACAGTGAAACAAACGTCGATCAGCCCGACCAGCCCGACCTAATGGTTTCACATTCCATTTTTCATGTTAATTTAAAAATAGTACTCCGCTTTTATAACATTATTGTAAGCAGAACAGTTTTATGGATCAGACAAATACAGGTAATACCGTGTGATTTATTTGCGTTCGATGGAACGGAGCACTTTAACCTACTTATGTGGTTAGAAAAATCATGCTATTTGCTATTTTAGAAGTTTTACTACTGGATTTTAGTTATAAGTTATTTATTTACACGTATCTATCCTTACTTTATAAAGGATTATTATATTATTCAGTAATTAAATAAGACGTTCAAGCTAATTTTATGTTCTCTCTTAGTTGATAAAGTAATTAATGCATTTTGTGTTATGTACTTATAAGTACATTATTATTTGACAGATATACCAGAACATACATTCCATAATGATTTGTCATCAAATACAGAAACTGGTAACTCCGGTAAATTAATTTTGAAAATGTTTGGTGAAGGGTGGACCTGAGGTATTTAAAGAACAATTAGTCGGCTGCTTCTCAGCCCTTAGGGCAAATATTAGTCTATTCCCGCCAACCCTCTTTCGGAACAATGCCGCTCTGGGCGTTCGTTGGAAATGGTTTATAACTTAATGTTTGCTCGCTCTCCCCTATGTACCTACCAATATATAACATTCCCTTCCTGACATCGCCGGCAATTATCTTGTTTGAGAGGGAAAAAAGTTGTTTGGAAAAAATGACAGTTGTTTGGGGATCACAGTGTTCTGTGAAACCAGTTGCATAAAGAGAAAATTACTGAATTCAGAAACTGATAAAGACGTTAACTGGATAAAATTAATAAATTTCTCGGAGATACCTGTACTGTAGCCTCTGCACGAAATCATCAAGTTTTGATTTAGTTATAGGTACTACTGATAAATATAAATAAAGAGTAGTAATATTTGTCTTAAATCCGTACAAAAGTCGAAACCAAATAAACAGACAAACACCTAATCTTGTACTTAACACTTATAATGAAGACTAAAAATCAATAATCTGAATATTACTTTATTGTGATAAAACTGGAAGGGTGAGATGAGATGAGTCAATTAGTAAGTTTTTTCAATTATTGTAGACAAGTTAAAAACCAAAATAATAATATATTATCCTGGCATCAAAAATTACAAGTATGTACTTATGTGCAAATTTCTGTACTGCAATTTGGCTTATGAAAAGTTAAGGGTAGGTACTTGCATTACTGCTTTGATAGGTAGTATATGTTATTTTTCATTAGAATACACACGAAACATATTATGGCAATATTTACAATTTTAGTTTATATAGGATATTTGTGTGAGCGTGAGCCACATCATTCAGTTGCGGATTGACTTTATGAAAACCGCAATTTTGTAGCGGAAGGTGACCACCAAAGCTTACGTCGCTGGCGGTCCCATCTATACTTACAAAAATACCGAATGTAATTAAATGTAGATAACTTGCGCTTTATAGACGGCTGCGCGCGCGCCTGTGTTTGTTTAGTTTGTTATAGACGTGTTTTTACGCAATCTGGAAGTCGTAAATCGTATACACCGAATTATGTCGTTTACCGAAGTGAAGATACCTACACCTCTCTGTTTTTATAATTCTCAATGACATTTATAATGGATTTGGTTTGTGATTGATCATTCAATCTAAGTCAATCATTCTAATATATGGGATACATTGCTTTACCATTGTTAATAAATTTCGCAGTTCAGAACCAATGTTACTTTAAAACAATTACTTCGAAAAAATATTTAGCAAATACTTCAGTGTGTGTGTGCTATTGGTTTTAGATAATTACTTAAATTGCGGTGTGCTGTTGCCGCGCTTTTCAAAACAAACATGTAGCCGGCTCCCGAGTAACCGCTAACGACCGTTCAATTTACCACTACACTTCGCTTTTGTTTACACATACAAACACCCAGTTAAACATATGTTTAAGTAACAATATTATAATAAGATATTTGTTACATTATTAAATGTATATCTTTTTTACAACTAGTAAATGTCCAAACCTCAACAATTGAAAATTAATTGGTCATAAGGGAGCAACATCGAAATGCGCAACAATTGTCGGGATTGGCTAATCTTATGGTTGAATGAAATCCGCAGCGAAGGCTAATGTGGCGAATAATCCACCTCGCGCTTCACTGTGCCCCGGGCTGCAGCCAGCCAGTACAATGGCAAGCTCAATATAATCCGCAAAAACTAACAATATCACAATTACGCACACACAATAGTTGATGGCCGACTTCAGTCTCGCATTGTCCGCCTTAAAACATAGATACAAACATAAAAATGAAGTAACAAAACTACGAATACCCTAGTTTTTTAAGTCTTGAGGTATGTTACGATTTAATTCAATATTGTAAGAATAATGTACCGATTTTAAGCTTTTGTTGGTGGTCTTTCAGGTAGCTATGATCGCGCCGTGAGAGCCTTGTCATTCTATTTCTTATAGTAAAGAATTTAATACCTTTTTATTAAAGAATAATTTGAGGATAAAATACCATCATTTTGTCAACAAAAATAATTGTAAATTATGACATAATTAGATTTTTTGACCTAAATATCTTTTGATAACATAATATGTGGATGAGGTAATGTATAAGATATTTTGCAATACATTAAATATTTAATTGATATACATATAAATAGTGGGAATGAAATATTGTTCATACACATTAAACAATATTTTCAATATAGATTTCGGATGTAGATCCAAATTGTTCATGTCAACGAGGTGGAGTTGTCAAAAAAATTGCAAAAAATTCAAACTGACATGTCATTTTGACACCATTCATCCCGTCCGCTCGACGAACCTTTTTATTTAAGAATTAAGTAACATACATATGTACCTTAAAGTATTCTATAACAAGGCACTAAAGTTCAAATTTCTAAAACATCTGTTAGGTGAGATTTTTTCTTGACTGTGTTTCTTAATGAATCCCTATGGACACCATTCATGTCATTTGAAAAGTAAACAATCAGTTTTGCTTATTAAAATATAAACATTTGTCTATCTACACATGAATTCCAGGATGGTTTGTATGTTTGATAAGGATTTAACAAAAATTGATAATTATTTTATAAAAAAATATAATTAATAATTTTTGCTCGAACTGAAATATGTAAATTTTACCAAATTAATTAAAAACTTATTTAAAAATTCGTTGTATGCTACCCCACAACAAGTGTCACTCCAGTCGGTGGTAGGTCGCGGCGTTCCACAATATGGGAATTATAGCAGGTTTGTTCGTCCTATTCGCATTGTTAGTAATTCACGGTTTGTTCAAAGCACATGCAACTGCGGATCAGTGCTCACGCATCGCCGGCACGTCGTTATCGCGCCTCGCCATAACTCGCAACCCCTTTCGTTTTTATTTTCGCTGCGATTTTAATACGAAACTGTCTGCGGATCAACATATTTTACACAGCGGCTATTGTAATGACGTACAATTGAGTGTGCTATCAATAAATGAGTTGGGGATGAGCTGTCTATTCAGTTTCGTCTTATAGAATAATAACTAGGCGATACTATATTCGTTTTATATTCATATTATCTTCTTATTTTATTATCACAAATGGATGATTACATTATAGTTATATAACTTTTTATGAATAAGTTACCTACTCTGACTTACTTCACCGGTCTAAAAATATAATGTCTCAGCTTACCTCATCTTATACTTGGACTTGCAAAAGTACTCGGATAACATATCATAATAGCAAAATATTCTTTAACTGATAACTATTTATAAAAATTATATCTGTGAAGAAAAATTCAGCGAATTCGCAATATGCCCGTCATCGTCTTGTATTGATCAAAAGACTATAACGACTACTTAATTTATGACAACTGACTTAAAGGCTACCAATCTGGAAAGAAACGATTTGGCTCGATTTCAACTGAATTGAATCGACGTCTGACTAAGAATACGTTTTATTTAGACGTATCCTTTTTATTGAGCTATTACGAGGAAGTGCGAGCGGTTTGCGTTGACATCTTAAGAGGCTCAAAAGCGCGACCGGAACCTGAAATAATAACTTCAAAGGCGTTGTAATTAATCGAGCGACTCGTCAGAATAAAAATCAAATTTTGCCATCTGAAATCTTCCATATATTGATTGACGTCAAAGCATATAATTCAGAGTGGTAGTTTAATTTTAATTTTCTCAATATATGTTTAGTTTACTATAATTAAAATACACTACAAGAATTAAAGAAAAATAAATATATATTTCTTTTTATGTGTATCTATTCGATTGTGACAAATAAAAACGGAATAAAGGTGGTACTCACATGAATCTGTCTTTTACACTGTCACGGTCTTTGGTTTTTCTCTCTTTTCATTATTTTCATAGTAGAAATGTCTTATACATTTAATCGATACGCCATCGGCTCTAAACAAACAGCTGCAATTTGGATTATACTCCACGCCTAATTTCGGTCGGTAGACTTATTTTAACATTAAATACACACACACACAAATAACCCTTACGTAAACAAGACTCCCCTAATATAGAAATCGGTGAAAAGAACAGCTTATCTGTCTCAAAGTTTATTGAAATAGCGCCTCAACAGTGCGTATTTAAAGTTACATTACTTTAAGATTTGAGTATAGAAACAAATTTGATTAATTAGTTTTGATAATGTTCATAATATACATCAAAATATATAAATAATATGGGTTTAATACCTTCGTTCCATGCAACAACATTATATCCGTAATTTGAGATAACTCAGGATTTAAAATATCTAAAACAACAAAAGATAAATATTGGTATTGTATAAAACCACAGCGGTGCAATGTGGCAAGCACATGGATGGTCCTTTACAATGTTTAACATTTGACGAGCCTTAAGTTTTAACCCACTCGTTAAAATGCATTCTTTAAATTTTTGTTAACCTTGAATAAGAACTGTTTTATTAATAATATTATGTAATTTAACACATTTCTACTAGTGTGTGCTGCGACTAAAGATGCACCGACCTTACTGAAATAAATGGATATTAAATGTGAGAGTTATATTTATTTCCACGTATTTATAAAGTTATACATGAACAAAGAATAAATAACTTTAAGAAAAACATTAACATTTTACATATATAACACAGTTTTGGATTGAAAACTTAGGAAGGATTTCCTAGACGTCACGGATAATATACAAGACAAACAGAACGGTGTCGACTCGCTCTCCGGCGACATAAGTTTATTTGTTTAACTACTTTCAGATAAATAATATTTTTATTTATTTGATACCCTAGATATGTTGACAAATTGCTAAGTTTATAAATCTCTTCTGTTCTTTGAAGTGATTTTGAAAAACATAGGTACTAAAATTTGGCGTGACAATTAGAAAATATTTTGTGTAAAACAATAGAAAATATGTTATTTTTAAATATTCCTTAAAAATATGTATGTATATATAAATATTTTATTATGAAATATTAATTCAATATTGTATATTAATGTTCATATTGAATTAAGAATTGAGTGGATCGGAGAGAGGTGAAGTGCGGTCGATGATTATCGCCTTTTCTTGGCTCAAGGTTTGATAAATGATTATATTCAATAGCGTAGAGTTAGAATCAAGCATAAAATAAATGTGAGATAACATTAAAATTATCATAAATGTAAAAGGTAACATTAACAAAGTTTTAAAAATCTTCCACGGTGTTTAACATACATTATAATATAAGAAAAGTAAATGTGAAAGACGATGATATAAATAAGGTGTCAATTAATCAATTATGTAATATAAATCTCATATTCAAGACTCTTAAGTTTTACTTTACAGTCGCTTGACAAATATATAAGTAACAACAGTATTATTTTAAAGGTTTCTAAATGTATGACTATCCATTTAAAAATATTGTTTCTAATCACATTAAAAAATGTATAAAGGTTTGCCACACCTTTAACATTAGCTCGCAAAATTTCGTAGTAGGCTTAATGACAAAATATTTTCATAACCATCATTCAGTCTTAATTTGAATTAATAAAAAACTACAGTCATTCAATTGGTATCGTTGCTTTTTGATAATATATATGAATATGAAAAGGTTTTTTAAGTATCTAGTACTGGTTTTATATAAGAAATATTACAGTTCTAGCTGAATATATAAGGGTCGAGCGTTTATAAAGTGCCTGTAATCAGACCTTTATTATTACCGTAAAAAGTAACTTTAGCATCAGTTTCAATTTGTCATAAAAGCATCTGTCATATTGGAAACCGACCAAAATAACATAATAACTTTGTATTGGAACCTAAAAAGCAAAAATAAATTATTTTAAACTTTTTTTCCATTAATAATTTTATACTTATTATTTTTTATTTTTACTAATTTTTAATTATCTTTAACATTATTAAGAGTTACGTAACATTGTTGTCTCTTATGACTTGCGTTATCTCACAGAAGAGGAGCTTCTAACTATAAATCAGTAATTAGCCGCGACACTGCAATAACATAGCCACGTGCGCCGGCGCCGCTCTCCCTCAATATGCATCGTATACTTTAGTGTCTTAAACTTGTATTATATTATAATCTTTTATTAAAATAATTACTTTCTTGATCAAGACCATAAACATTTCTTTGTTTTTATTATTAACAAAGACTTTTTTTATTCATATTGTATTTTCAGACTGAATCAGATGGCATCTTCATTTAATTCTTAAATGAAATCTAAAGAACAGAACAGACTGATACAAAAACGAGTAAAAGTTTTTATAATTATTAGACAACTATTAAATTCCACGTTCCCATCGCTTTACTTTAAACATTTCATGAATGGTAGGCGTGCTTCATTTTAAGGTTCCACGATTATATCAGACAATCCGTAGCGCAAACACAGTCAACGTATTCAAGCCGTCTGCGACCACGACGTAGGTGTTAAGGAGCCCACACTGAATTCAATGGCCCCCTAACAATGATCATCACTTGTCGCCTACTAAATCTGGTCAGTTTTGACATGTCGTCATGTTTTTATTAACGCCCGCTGTCAGTAATTCCTCGGTGATCTTAGAGACGAGGGACTGTCCAATTTGCGACAATGGCCTGTACTTCTAATTCCTATTGTAGTCATGAATTAACAAATCGGTGTTATTGCCACGCACCTTAACAATAAAGATTAAGATTTATTTTTACAAATGACTTTTGTGTTCCGGTTATAAAAAAATATCTATGTATGTATGCTCCTTTTTATCTTGACTTCCCCTTATCTTACATAATTATTAACTCATTCATGCTTATATATTATTAGGAATTTCATTAAAATGAACAAATTCATTTCACGAATTTCACTTTTTTTATATGATGTGTATTGTTTGAAATAAATGTTACAATATCTTTTTTTATGAATATCATGCAATAACCTAATTATAAAACTAAGCAGATATACATTTATCACGTTTATGTTATTTTATAATCGATTTTAGATTTGATAAAACTTTTCTCTTTAATTATATGAATGAATACTCGTTTAATTATGACTATATACATTTTAATATGAAACCTTCTTTTATGTTCTTAATTTTTAAATGTTTACTCAGCCGATGGGGGATGACTACACGTTTCGTGGCAGTTTCTGATCTACAAAACGGCCAATAAAATCCTCCTTTGTTGTGCTCTATAAAAATAAAAATATATATTTGCTTAGGCGCACTCTAAATCCCTTAATTGTAAGGAATTTATTATTTTATCTCAAACGAATAAGGTTTATATTTTAACAAATGGAAAGAAAAGTAGCAAATTATGAATCGAATGTGAATGACGTGATGAAGTACTACCAAAATTATTGTGAACAGACCCCCCGGATGTGTTAACGGAATTAACAATTGACAAATGAAGTGAACAAAAGCGTTTTATATACATGTCTACATATAATGTATATAAATATTTTTGTGTTTATATATCTTGGTTCCTAATATTTTAGACAATAGTAAAGTCTAGGTTAAAATATAAACATCAAATATTTTTGAATTGAAATACTTTTTGACTTGCATAATGCATATATAGACGGGAAGTTGGAAATGTGCATATCGAATTATAGAACTCATATTATTTGAAGTAATAGAATATCAGATATATTGTAGCTATTACTTGGAAGTCGTAACACGCATGGGTAGGCTTTGAGGTAGTTTTTCAAGGAAACAGCGCATGCGTTTTCCAGCCCACATTATTGAACGCTTTCCTTCCCTTGTTCTAAGGTAAAGTATTGTTGTACTATATATGGAAGCCAATCGCGTACTCTATAATATAGTCAATTATAACTACCTACAATGTTTATACTAAATGATAAGTAAGCTTTTAGGAAGTTAATTAAAGTTACCTTTCTCAACATACTTTATTGACTAGGTTCTGTGGCAAGTCTTGATATCACAAAAAACGAAGTAGCAATAAATAGTAGCAAGTCTGAAGTTATTTCACATAGTTATGTATTTAATGTATTTGAGGCAACTGACGAGCACACAAGGTTCAAGGTAATTTAATAAAATAACAGCTAACCCGCTGTCAAAGGTGCTTTGTCATGGAATCTACATGTCCGTCACAAGCCGTCGCAAGACACAATTAAAGAGTAAATGTAAAGTAAATACTCCACATTTATTGTCGATTTGATCCACGTCATTCGTAATAGAGTACCTACTGATGGTATGTTTTGGACAATTTTATACTTAATGTATTCATATTAAGGTTGTTTTATAAATGGTCACAATGTCGCTGCGTCACACCACGGCCCACGTTAAACTCTATC
This sequence comes from Danaus gilippus, assembly GCA_018231785.1. NCBI lineage: Eukaryota > Metazoa > Arthropoda > Insecta > Lepidoptera > Nymphalidae > Danaus > Danaus gilippus. The sequence goes on from DVQO01000041.1 coordinate 23,976, forward strand.
AAAATGAGCTGTTGCTAAATATTTTTTAATTTAGGGAACAAACAGTAACTACATATATTAATTAATAAGTATCTAAAAGATTTTGTTACATAAATACAAATTGTATATATTTATCCAAAAGCCTTTTTTTTTAGATAAGTAAACATAAGCCCGGTCCATTTCATGATACTCCATAAAATAGAACAATATTTAATCTGGCTGAAGAAGTATTGAGTATAATTAGTTATCGATTCTTCGTTAAGTGGATTCCTTAAGGCGAAGTTGAGTTGAGCCGCTGATGACCGCAGGCAATTTCCCCCAGAATATTGATAATACGATATCCAATAAATGCTTTCCAAATTTTACCTCGGCTTCGTAAGGATTATACTCTTCTTAAAAAGCTGATTAGTTTTACAAATAATATCAATAACAGCATGATTGAAAATGTAGCTGGAGCGTTATAAAAAATTTAAGGACGACTTTATTCAACTTAGCGATTTACGTAATATTATAAATAATAAGGAAAGAAATTTAATACTTCGTTGTATTGAATAATAACTGAAAATTATTAAAAATACGCAATGCGAGAAACCTTAGAAGATTATAAATATTGTTGGAATAAATTTCTTCCTCTTGGAGAAATACATAATATAAAGTTAGCCTTTATTTTAAGTATAACAAGCATAATACATAATATTATGTATTAAGCTATTTAGCTTTCCTAAACAATAAATCAATAGCACTTTAATATTTAAAAATGTGTTTTTTACAACTGTCTGCGTTTTGAATATCATATTCCATTTTTTTACTAAAGTAAATTAAAAGTATAGTGTTATATAAATAATGATTTTTGTAACTAAAGTTATAAGAAAAACTTTTTAATTAATTTTTAGAAATAAAATTTACTAAGGGTATTTTGATTTTGATAAAAAAGTCTTACAAAAAGGAATAAAAAATCGAATTAAAGCTAAATTATGTAATGTATGTATTTTAAGAGAGCTTCTAATTCTAATTTATCTTATTTATATCCAAGGGACTATTATTGTTAAAATAAAATAAACTGTTTGTTTGACGTAGGTGAAAAACAAAATTTTGAAATTGGTATTTCTCTTTTTAATTGCCATTTTAGTGTGTTCTAAAATATTTTTTATTTCGAGTTGGTACATACTTTAAGGGTAGATTTATATATTATCTTATATGATATCATAATTTCTTACAAAATTAAATAAAGTGTGTTAAGCTTGTTGAGTCATATTATAATCAATACCACTAGAATCAACTGCGACGTGACCTGACAATAGCTTCGAAGGTTAGGTATATACGTCACAGATGGACACGACATCAGCATGTGTCCTATTGTTTAACGTTTGCTGTAAATTCGTCGTAACAGAAAAAAATCTACGCCGCCCTGCACCCATATGGCTTACAATAACAAATTCTTAACCAAAAGTAAACCAATGTATCCCCGCGTTCCGTTTTTAGTGAGTGTCTGTAGGCAGGCGAAATGGTATAAAAGCAGTTTGAGTGCTTTTGTTTCCTCCAGGTTTCGAGAGCTACAACTAAGTTCGTTTCATCCGTTGAGTATAAATTAAATTTTAAGTTTCCATTTTTTTATATACCTACTTTTCTAAAGTACTTGATGTTTAAAATTTTGTAAAATCGTTTTTAATGTTCTATATCTGAGTCAAAGCCGCCACCATCAAAATTACCAATTTCATACATATCACTGCGATGTTTTTGATACTGTCTGTTTTTCCGTCCTGTTAACGGATTCGTCCGTGGTATTTTACCTAGCTGATTTGAATAATTAGCTTTTAATTCAGCTAAAGTCTTATTTGAAAAAGTAAAATTTTGTGGCAAATTGAACAAGTTCAACATTCTATTATTTCGTTTCTCCCCAATCACTTCATACTCTTCCAACATTTCAACTAAATTATAAATTTCCATTGCCAACTTTTGAATTTCCGCTAGATGTGGCACGTGCTGAAAAATACACAATAAACATTTATAATATATGTCACTAACATTATCGATATTTTATTTTCAAATAGTGTTTTAAATATACATATTTATCATCTTAAAATTTTAAAAATAAATCTTAAAGAAAATAAATTACAATCACAAATCATTTGCTACCCACTTTGAAAGCGTGATGGTACTTTTTGTTATATTCAAGCGCTATTGTAAATACACGAATCATTCTAGCGTATTTGCTTCTAATCAAATATATCATTTGGCCGACATCATATGCGAACGAATGTGTATAGTACTGTTTGAAGTGATCAATACGCATTACGTTTCGTATTGCATCCCTCACAAGGTCTTTGTCAATACTTAACATTTTCATCTTCATCCGAGATCTTTGCCAAAAACCATAGTAGTAGTAACTATGACAAAAGTTTGAAATATCTGGAAATTATTAAATTCTTTTAGTACCTTATGTCATTTGTGATTATAACCTGAAATTTAATTACTGTGAGGCTTTATAGTTAAAACAACTTTTTATAAACAAATCCATAACAATTTTATCAGTATAGATTAAACAAATAAAAAATGCCTATGAAATTGTAGTCAGACTTCCAATAGGTATAGTAGTATTTTTCCTTTTCAATAGAGTACAAATGAGATGAAACCTCTGCAGTACAAATGAAACGATTCATCGTGCAGATGCCGGGTACATCGCGTTGCAGGGAATAGAGCTTCAACAGTGCCTGGGACTTGCGATCCAGGTGTAGATTTAAGAGGACCCTATTTGTCGCGCGTAAACGCTCACCTCCACCGTCCTAGCTCCTGTCTTTACCTAACTAAATTTGAAACGAACTTACTAGTGCTGCCTTCGCCGCACTTCCAAGAATGAACTTATGTTAGTTCTAGACAGGCCCAAGCCTTTAAGTAAGTTGAAGAGACATTTGGCTGATATACCTCTCGCACCTACTTCTACCGTGTACAAATGTAAATTGAACTTATTCTTAGTAAGTTCGTTAGTGAGCTCGTAATATTTGACCTTGATGGCATGATCTCGATAAGAACCGTGAGCTCGATTGGCATAACACGCTTCGCGTTCGTTCGCAATTCGCGAGCTTAAAAACATGTCTAGTCTGGCCGCTGACTCACAAATATCTTCTGGGATTTTATATTGCTTCTCATACGTATCCTTCACTATAATCCAATCCGAAGCCGTTTTAATGATAGAGTAAGGCTTGACGTTTCATTTTGTAGCACTAGTTCCTTCTCCCATAAAACCTAGTGATCACTGGTTTGTAGTTTGCGCTTTTAATATTTTGCTCTCTGACTACCGAAAGACTAACCGATTCACGTGTGATTTCAAAAACCCTTTCGTGACTATTGCTAATGGGATGCAAAATTCTTCAATGTGTAGCCACTCATTCTGCATTCTTAAGTTCATTAAATGGATCTTATATGTAGAATTCTAGTCTTCCTGAATAGAAGGCTTTAATAACTTTAATATAGCCTTCCTACTTAATCCTAACCCTGCTCTGTTAGTTTTTGCTCCTATCATTAACTATTTATGGAATTTAAGTCATGATTCTAGCTCTAGGGGTCCTTTGTCTCTTGAGAGTGATGTAACGACATCATCATGGGATTTCCCCAGGATATACGAGTAGCTCTTGAAAACTGACAGGTGTTTATAGAGCTCCGACGACTTATTTAGATTCATCCCAACATTATTGCGATCCCTGTGAAACGCTGATGAATCAGCCGACAGCGCGGGCCCGAGCCACAACTTAAACACCTTTATGACGCTTCCATTAAACTTTAATAAAATGGTGTTATTAAATCATAGACGAGGAAATGCTAATTCAAATGTGATATTAGATAATTATCGTAGATCTAAGATTTTATTACGTTACTTATCGGTTCCTTATCGACCTTTTTAAGATCGTTCAAAAAGCTTTCTACTTTTCCTTCTAAGGATGGAGTACGGCCTATAATCTACATTACGGCCAAGAAATTTAAAGGAAGCATTTTCCGTAACCATAGAAACACATTGGCCGCCTAACGAACATCCTGGATCGTGTGAGGTATATTTTATATTTCGCATACCGAGACACAGACAGTGACATTTATTTGGTTTTGTCTCCAATCCATCCGTTCACTGACATAATTTATCAGCTTCATCTAATAGTACTTGAATAAATATCACTATTGGGCATAATTCGTAATAAATCCTACTAATTATATAATTATAAATGAAAACGTTTGTGACTATGTAGAGAAGTTCACGTTTGTATTCTTCCTTATTGATCTTTCTGACAAAACTCATTTGCATACTTTGATGAAACTTTTCAGTAATCTAATTTATACATCAGAATAAGATTTTAAATGAAACTAATATTATTCGAATTACTAGGCGTATTAAATTTAAAAAACCACATACTCCCGACATTTCGGTTACCTTTCAGCAACCGTGATCACGAGTAGACGAGATGTGCATGTCAGTTAGTAAGTTCTGTTATTTATCATCTACGGCCATCGATTTCTTAATTTCCTGGGATACCGCTCTGGATGCCGGCAGAATAATCTCAAGGTGTCACGAGGTCCTGCGGTCACGGATATGGGATTTTATATTTTTAAGGAGGTGGTCCCAGGTGTTGGATAGACTCCAGCCAATTTCTCTATTGAAATGGGAAGTTTTTAATTTCAATAGCCTTGCGGATTAACCTCGTTAACATAACGTACCTGTCTTCACGAGCGAGAATTGATGGTTTATTAAACCAAATGCAGTGGCCTGACTTGTTCATTATGTGTTTACACACTGCTGACTTAGACGGGCGCCTAGTTTTAAGTATATCGTTTTTTAAAATAATAAAATACGTGTAATATTAGTAACATTTGTATGAATACTCGCGACAATCTTATATCTCAGAATAATACCTATTATTCCTTGTAATTACCGTAGGACCAAAGGTGAAGATGTTTTGTGGAGAAGGTCACTTGAAGCAGACTATGAATGTCGCTGACAGTTGGTTAACGTATCCATTGTTTTAACATATTTATGAATACAATTACCTCAACTTAATTGTGAAGCACACGCTATTTATAATATTTATGGAATAATTTATAATATTTATGGATTGTCTATGGACATGTTATAATATGTAACATGACATAGATTTTAGTAGCTCATTTATTCTATGAATTTAAAGATTTTAATTTCATTTCTAAACATGGTTACATCTCTATTAGCCTATTCAAGGTCTGCATTTATATTTCCTGAACTGAATCTAGGATAAGTTTACTAAGCATATAATTGGCTAACATTAGTTTCCTTAAAGTAGTTACATAAAAAATATTCTTGAGTAATTAAAATATTATATTTGCGATATGTTCTGTCCAACACACTACCATCCACTCCAGATTAAAGATCAGGTACAATATAACGAATACTTACATAGTGATATAAGAACACGAAATATCAGATTCGCCATAGCTGAGTAAGTGTCTTAAAATTTATCTTTATTTTGAGCAACAAAGGAACTTAATTAATTAAAATTGTAATTACTCAAGTTTATGGTTAGCTATTACATTAAAACGAATTACTTACTTGCATGTTGATAGTCATAATACCTCTATATGAATTAAATACCGTGACTATAATTTTTCATTTTCATTTATTCATAGATATTAAATTAATTTTTATAATTTAATTTATTTATTCTTATAATAGTCTTAATTAACTGCTTCAAATAGCTTTGCAATATTAATTATATTTTTTTCTAAAATACCGTTTCAATATATGTTGATTTATTTTTTACGTATTTTGTATATAGAGAGGCATTGACTTATCTTCATTATTTAGATGATGATGATAATATTTGATAGGGAGTCACCATTTGGTTACCCCCTATTTACCAACACCTACTAATTTTTATATTAATGAATCGAATCACACTTAAACTTATTACAATTTAGACAAAGAAATCTTATAAAATATAAAAAGGGTCATCAGGAAATAGAGTTTGAAAAGAGTTTGTTTTTAATTTTAATTTTTTTTTTATATAAAGGGATAGCACAAAAATATCTCTATTATTCCTCTTAATGTGCGATGCGCAAACAGCAGTATGCAATTTGTGAATAAAACTTAATTAATATTAGGAGGAAAAGAAAGATGGAGGAATGAGAAATTAGAACTTCTGTTACCGTTTTGATTCTAAATAGTAACCATGATCTTTACACAACACTCTTTTGTTAAAGTTAATTTTTTAATTTGAAATTATAATATAAACAAAATACTTTAATTAATTGTAATAATCCAAACTAAGGTCTTAACATTTGTACATATAAGTGTGAATGTAAAGTACTTCACAGGTAAATGACATCGTATAGATACACCAATATAGCTATGTTGGCCCCTTTATTGAATAGTTAAATACATTGCGGTTAGAAGCCAGGGGTTGTTGTTATGTTGTGAGAGGCGGAGAGCATTCTGAGCCGCCCCCTGATGCCTCTCTGTCCCTTTCTGACTCTTGGGGCAACATTGTATTGATTTGGGGCTACGAGTCCACATAGTAAGCTTCGGGATGAACTTTTAACCACAACAGATAATTGGATTGTTTATTTTTTTCTTAAATTAACTCTATACTCTTTTTTTAACAAAGAAATAAAAAAGGCAGAAATGTATTTAAACAATATGTCATATTTCTTCAATAATTTTTAAATTAACTTGTATTCCATTTTTAAAGACATGTTTATTAAATAAAACTTTTTTTTTCAGATACATGCGGTTTCTTTCAAGCAGCCGTGTTCCGCGATCACGGACGGGCATACGAGATGAAAGCTTACACATAATATGTTAATATTTTTGACATCTTTTAATGAAGATAATATTTAAAATTCAATTATACATTTTAAACGACAATTTAAATCCATAAATTAAGCCAGCAGTTTACCGAGTTAAATTTCGAGCGGCCCATGTTCACGTGATATTCACCCTTAAAAAAGCGGACCACCATTTACATTTTAATTAAAGCCGGAGGGGATGCACCGGATAATTTCCAAATGGATTGTGTTTTGGGACACGGAACGTGAGAGATACCTAACCTAACCGTGCATATTATTAAGCCGGTTTACTTTTCTTTAACCAACAGCTATAGGAGATATATGTAGTCGAATTACTTATAACACGAAACGAACCGTTGTAAATTTGATAGTTTCCTGAATTTTTCCCTTGCTGGTAGTAAATATACCAAGGTGTTATTTGCTTAACTTCATAGTTCTAGTTCAACGAAAAAACGCAATTAAGTTTTACAAGTACAAAAATATATTTTTACCATTGCTCCAAATAAAGTATTTTGAAGGACAGAATGTCATACGGATTGTCGAATAAAAAGTGATCTTATTGGGGTTCCGTTCTTTCCTTTTCTGTTATCGATTCCTTAAAAGTAACGATTAAAAGGAGCACAGAGTCGTAAACACCTCTTAAAAATAGCAAACTTTTCTCATATTTCTTGGTTAATAGTTTTATTTCGATAGGAGATGGAGGATAATAAAGATAAATACAATGCAATTTTCGTCATTGAATAAAAGTATTTTAATCCCAAACATGTCAAACACACATTTGAAAGAAGATGACAGATAAAATTAAAAGAAGATATCAAGAAAAGTTAATTATTTTTATCAGGTGACAAGAATTTTTATTTAACTTTTTTTTCATAGGAGTTAAAATATAATTATTAGAAGACGTAATATAGTCAAACATTTAGCACCTAATCCAACAGATACCTACCTATTTGTTGCAGTTGTTACCTATATGTTTGTAGTTGTTTCTTTTATAATGGATAAGTCTATAAAAAAGAGAAATATGCAATTAGAGATGAGGAGATTAGCACTTGAATGTTATAAGATTTAGCAGATTGTCTTAGAGAGAAATAATAAGCTAATCTATAGTCTTAAATCTGGCTACCTGCCTATTCCGTATCCGGCGACGGCGACACGCTGTCTGTCGTATGCTGAGAAAAAAGGTGCCGGCGGAAACTTGGAAGCACAAACGTCGTTCGTAAGACAAAACCCATTAAAAGATGGCTTTGAAAAGTTTGAATATGGATCTTATGTTGATATAATCAAAATCGTTCTGAGGATCGTTTGAACCTTTGCAGCTTTAAATTTATGGATAAACGGAACGATAGGGGCGGACAGTAGCGTTTCAAATGTCACACATCATTAATAAAGTTTTAATAGTTGACATTTTTTTTTTGGGTAGAACAGATTTATTAACAAATATATACCGTATGCAAGCCACGTAAGATCTATAACTGAGGCATTTTTGTTGAAGAATATTATTGTCAAATCTTTCATCATATAATTAATTTCCTTACTTATGTCATGCACATTTGCAACCAATAGACAATTTGACCTGAGAATAAAATCAAATGGCCGGAAGTGAAAAAATCTGCGTCAACAAACATAATGATTTTTCTGTATTAGTTCCGTCAAAATTTTAACATGTAATTATAGTAAGGTTACATTAAAAATTTCGGCAGGAAGGTGAGGCCAATTGGAAATTAAACATATACATAGAGATAATAATAAATGTATCGCAGAAACAGATAAGTACGATAACTAGACAAAAATCAAACTATGTCTATGAAAAAGACTAGACTGCTTCAAAAGCAGTCTAGTCTTAATATTTATGGTAAGATTTGAAGTAAAGCGTTATTTGGCCAGAACATGATTTATTTTAAATTCGATACAAAAGTTATTTTGAAGAGTTAGAACGTCGAAACTATTTAAGGTTCTAATTGTATATCAAAGCATAAGCACATGTATAACCTAGACTTACTTTTATCCAATAATAATAAAAAAGCAAAGTCGACCCCTGGGCTTTCAGCTATAGAAATCTATAGAAAAGCTATAGAGTTCCTGCTGGAGTTAGAATCAAATTAGAATCAGATGTTTTAGGTGTGTTCCAATTATAATAGATATTTTTTAAACCTATCTTCAGCGACTTGCGACCTGCGACGTCCATAATCTGTGTCTCATGACTTCATATTACATACAACTGTTTGACGTGATCGCGGAAACAAAACGAAGTGAAGGAATACTTACAGCTTATATATAATAGTGACGTTTTAGCTCAATTACTATATAGTATGATTAAAATGTTTGTTAGTAGTTTGTCTTTTAAATAGTAAGAAACTTTTCACAAACTTTCCTTGATTAATACTGTAAGTCATCATTTGTTTATGACTCGAAATATTAGTAGGATTAGTTGAAGAACCATAAGTCTTACAAAGTTGTCACCATAACGTAATGTATCAGAATTAGATATTATATAAGCTCCTTATATTCACATACGTCAAACAGTAAATATTTTAAATTATATCGATATATGATGTATTATTTGTCATATCTAAAACATTTTTTTATGGTCCCTGAGTTTCGACATTACGAAAATCCTTTATTTTATCATCTCACGTAATTAGAGAATCCGTTGAGAAATCCTAAAATCTGTTGAGAAAAGGTAAAGAAAAAAAATACCAAAAAATTGTTTTGCATTCTTTTTACCAAACTGCCAATAAAGAGGTAAGGTTTTTCTTTATGTATTTGGAACGCCTTAGAAAGTGTTTGGAAAAATTTTATGTGACTTGTGTCAATAGATTCGCCTTAGTCATGGGTAACACTGAGCATAGTGCGCGAGGCATCATCTGAGTGTGTGAGTACACAGCAGCACACGGATAGTGTAAGTAGGTGTGATGTCAAATTATTGAATGCCACGTTCCTTTCTAGGTTTGAACCGGTTTATACTGCTTTTACTCCTCCTCGCTTTCTTCACACTTCACCGTTTGTACTGGTAGCAACTTCAAATGTTGAAAACGCAATTTCGAGTGAAGACGAATTTGTATAGCTTTTCAAAATTTTTATTAATTATTATTTTTTCCATAATATTTTCATCGGCCCCTTACAAGTTTGCTTATTTAATTTTTTATCTGGAATATCTCTCACACCGATGCTATGTATGTATTTAAAATATAATAAAATTTTATTCTAAAAGTTTTTTATTTAACTCTACTTTTATTTTCACTCACAAATGCAAAGCTCAGTTTAAGTCTCACGGACTTTAGCTACCTATATCAAAATTATGTATATATAAAAAAACAAAACTCAGAATTTTTGACACAAACATGTCTAAAAACATACATCAACTGTGACATTACAAGAAACAATTATAACAGTGATTTGGAGAATAAATATCAATAAATAGGTAATTATTGGAGTTTTGAGTAGGAAATGTTAATAAAACACAACTCACTTCACTAACAATATAATTGCGAAGTTTGTATTTATATCTTTTCAGTTATGCAATAATATAGAAAAACTGAAAATAATATATATATATATTATACATATATATGTATATACGGTTATCGTAACTCCTAATAAAATGTTTAGAGCAATTTAACAAAGAAACAATATTTTGCATCTACTGTATCTTCATTAAATTGTCTTCTTACGGACAACCACAGCAATTAATATAAAAACTTTGATATATTTTGTAAGTAAAACTTGAAATTTTTTCAAAAAAATATTTAGGTCTTCGATGTGCCGCTTAAGGAATGAGTCATTGGTACTGAAATCATAGATTTTAGTTAGCATAAAGTGTACATAAAAAACAGTGTACTTTAGACAACACGACTGAAGTAAATCTTATTTTGCTCCTATGTTATATGAACTGGCTATGAAAGGAAGCGAGAAAGAAAATTTGCGCGCGCACTGCTATCTCCCTTGCCCCTACAGTAATATAAAAAACTTTTCTCAGCCCTTAATCTGATCCAAGTATTGCAGGATATTTTGAATAGTATCTATTTTTACTAATATCTCATCCTCTTACACACGTAAACATAACAGGTCATATAAATTTATAATGATTAATTTTATATAGTTCATCCATTTTTTCTTTCTGAAACACAATTACCATCCATCCATGCATCCATCCACTTATTCATTCACCCATCCATATATGCATCGATCCATGCATCCCTCCATCAATCCATTCATAAATCCATCCAGCCGTCCATCCATTTATCCAAGTATCCACCCAGCTATCCATCCATCCATCCATCCTGCCATCCATCCACTATGGTGATGACGGTGATGATGATTTTGATCGATGAACCGTAGCACTCTATCTATCTTCACTAAATTATATCTTCATCTCACTTTCATTCCCCTCGCCCAATCACACTTTTCGTAACGCTAACACCAGCTTCCTCCCAGCTTGCGTAAAGAAGTTTTACTTCAAAAATACTTAATAACACTATTCGTACGACAAAAGAATTAAATTTTTTGAAAAAAATATTTTCTAGTCTAGTTTTTTTTTATGTGAAAGGTGGCAAACGAGCAGACGGCCTAGATGATGTAAGGTAGTACCGTCGCCCATGGACATCTGCAACATCTTTGTTGAGGATGCGTTGCCAACTCTGTTTTTTAGGGATAGGGATGGGTGGGAATAAGGAAATGGTAGGAAAGGGTAGGAATAGGGAAAGGGCGACCGACTCTAACACATCTTCTGTGAGAGGGTGGTACTTCCCGGTCGAGCCAGCCCATGTTCGAGATGTAGTAACTGACCACAGCTGGGCTCTATCACCTAATAGTTTCATTCTGCACATAAATATTTTTTTTTTATTAAAATACTTCGGAAAAGAGGTATTCCTAAAAACCGTTTTTCAGCGCAATTTTTTTAATATGGCGGCGCGAGCGGCGAGGTACGAGGTGGCAAAGTTGAAATTCAAAAAAAAAATACCGAAATCAATATTACCACCAATTTTCAAAACTCCTGGAAAACTTTCCAGGTAAAACTATCAATTGACTGGACTATAACACGTATTTCGTACTGGTATGGGTATCAGAAATTCTGATTACCATTCCTCAGCAAGGTTTCGTTTTGTTGCAGTTATTAAAGTTTAAGTAAATACTAATATAACTAAGGGCAAAAATATTACGTAATTTGAGTCATACCAATCGGGTAATTTAACATATGGAATTGGAATTAGATTCGTTTTTGTATCTGCTATAGACAGCCATCAAGTAGACAGTGCATCTGATGGGGACTTTTTTGCTGTAAGTTATGGTAATTGCAGCACTTAGTTTGTAACTAAGTTGGCCAGGGTTCTAGGTGAAGAAAGTTCCTGAGAACCTGACTTTTAAAGAACCTAATCTGGTGTAATATCTCTTTAATAAAACCTTGTGGAGTTGTGACGCACTCACAATGTCAAACAATTCTACAAAATATTTTCTTCAGTACTCACGATACACGTGATACATACCACACACCATTGATGAGACCGATCCTCCGTGTGGGGATGAACCTTCTTTTTTAAAAGGGAAAATCATCAAATGACCCCTTCTGTCCTGGGTGGGGAGAGAGGGAGTGTCAGACTCTTACTGACTAAAAACCCCCTGTACCTACTCCTGCTCCGAGCCGCGGTATCCTGGCCATCATTGCGCTTACACCCGCGACCCGGCCTGGCACCGGCTCTAGGGCCTAGGGCTCTAGGGCTAAAAACGAAAAATAAAAAACTGTATCGTTTTAATGCTTTCTACCTGTATGAATATGAATAAATTGTTTGTTTTTGACAAAGAAGCATAATAATACCCACCAATTCAATGCTAAATGGTTAACTGTTATCTGCGCTCTATCTAATGACATGGAAAAAATTAGGGATATTAATAGTTATGCTGTTGGCTATATTATGAGAAAAATCCAGTGTTCATTTCTGAAAATTTAACAACTACAGCCAAAGATATATACGCCACAACTCGAATTTTCGCCAAAGAAAAGCAGTACCGCTTTGTGTGGTCAAGGCACAATAATATTTTTCTCAGAAAGTCGACTGCAACTGAGGCAATATTAATTAAAAAAAGGCCGCGATGCAAGTACAGACTTAAAACTAAATGCATCTACGTGATATGGATGAAATCCAACCCTATGATGAGTAGTGCGATGACGAAGACGTAAAATGATGACGAAGGCACTATACCAAACAGTTCTTCAGAACATTCACCGTTGTAAATACGATAGAACATGCAGAAGAAGATCACATCTCTTCGGAGTCTTAGGGGTTCTCTTGTTTATGAGCATAGGATCGTTGACAATACGAACTGCCTGACGTTGTATGCAGTCAAGAGGTAAAAGTTGGTACTGTGGGGCACCGAACCAGAGATGAGAACAATACTCAATGTGGGGACGACCCTGTGCTTTATAAATGCAAGTGTCTCAGAGTGAATTACTGCCTCGCTTTAATCAGTACCCCTAATTTTTAGAGGCTAGTTTAGCCTTATCCTCCAAATGTTTTAATCTGAAACTGAATTTTCATAATGTAGCTTTCTTTAAACTTACACAAACATGGAAGAAATAAATTAATTTAATGAGAAGCTTTTTACACAAAAAAATGTGTAAGCATATTTATAATTTTAAGTGTTTCATTTTAAATTAAACTACTGACATCCGTTTCTTTACAATAAGAAGTTACTAGACATGCAAAAAGTTGTAATAATTGTAGATATAGTGCCAAACTGAAAATTTCAACTTAGTTTCAAGTGGAATAAACTGTACACTGGATACGTGAGGATACAAAACAAAACTTATTTTAGAATTAAAAAAAAAATATTATAGGATGCATTTTTATTTCTATTTATTTTTCTAGTGAAACTTAATTTTATGTAATAAAAAATTGTTTTTTAAAAAAATACTGAAATTAGAATTCATATTATTTCTTTCCAAACAAATATGCGAGTAAACCTTTTTAACTCCGTTTTTTGTCTGCCTGATTTGACTGCTGTCTATCTCGTCTCTTTACTAGTAACTGTCAAATTATAAATGTCAATGTCTTCTATTATAATTTAAATTTGAATAATTTTTGTTGTTTATTCAAAAAAAGGAAGTAAAAAATGTATTTTCGTCATTTCTTTTTCATTAAACACTCGTTAAATCATTGTTGGCGCAAGATTTTTATTTAGATGATTACGTTTCAGTTATAACCATAGATATTTGCTTGTGCGTTGTTTGTTTACACTTTTTAGGAAGCCGTTGCCAACCAAATTTTACACTTTTCTATGAATGTTCGGCACTCTTTAATTATAATTTTTTAATATCCGCTGAAAATCATTATATATCTAAAATGAGAACTGTTCCAAAGTGGGTAAATAAAATCCATGAAGCTGATAAAATCGAGTTTTCAAGGTGTGCTGTGAAATTATTTTACTTAGTTAATTTAAATTAAATCATTCCAAAGAACAACTGTTAAGGAAATTTTATTATCTTAATATTTGTAAGTCGTCATTTCAGTGTACACGCAATATGCTTCAGTCCAGATGGCACTCAATTAGTAGTAGGAGCTGGAGAAAAGGTCATGGTTTATGACCCAAGAGATGGTTCACTGTTACAACTTCTACAGGCCCATAAGGGAATGGTTCATACTGTAGCCTACTGCAGTGATGGCAAGAAGTTTGCTAGTGGTAGTGCAGACAAAAATGTTATAATATGGACATCTAAAATGGAAGGTGTTCTTAAATATTCGTAAGTGTCCTTTAAATTGTTATTGATTGAAACCTGGGGTTTTCCAGATAGCTTTACTTTTTTAAGCACTAATTTTAATCTTTTTAATTATTTACTAATGCTCAAATGTGTGTAAGAGGTATGTGTGTTTAAAAAAATTCAAAAATATATGTCATATTACAATAGCAATGTATACAATCTGATAATTAGAAATATCTCAGGCAAATGAAAAAAAAAGAAACACGAAAACATTATAATTATGAAACATGGAATGATTATTGCATTTTTCTTATATTAATTTGCTTTTTAAAATAATATTTGATTTCAGACACAGTGAAGCAATCCAATGTTTAGCGTATAATCCAGTGACTTATCACTTAGCTTCATGCGCCCTATCTGATTTTGCATTCTGGTCAGCTGATGTCAAAGCTGTTCAAAAATACCGAGTAGCGGGTCGGATTACTAGTTGTGCTTGGGCACCAACTGGTCAATACCTAGCTATTGGACTTGCCAGTGGCATAGTTTCAATTCGCAATAAGGTAATATTTAAGCTGATAGTGATCTTTCTACGATCGATATAATCATAGTATGACACAGTTAGAAATAATTTTGGTAACTTAATTATAATGCCCAATGTAGTCTTCTCAAAAATTAAGTTTGATGTGATAAATAAAAAGTTATTAATACTATCTACTATTACAGCATCCTATAAAATTATATATTTTTCAGAAACATTTTCAATATTAAAGTGATTTCCATAGTTTACATTAAGTTGTTTAAATTTTTGTACTATATCTATATGATTATATCACATTTTATTACAGGTTGGTGATGAAATTACCAGAATAACAAGAGATGCTGCAGTGTGGGCTGTAGCTTTCTATAAGAACACATTATTGGTTACAGACTGGAATGACACCCTATCATTTTATGACATGATGGGACAACCTCTTTTGAAAGAAAGAAACATAGGTGACTGAAATACATATTATTTTATATTTGGCGATTTTAATGAGCTCAATAAGTAAAAAAAAAATTGAATAACTTTTCTGAGAACTTGGAAACTTATATTTATTTTTGTTAAAATAAATTCGTCATAAATTGTTTGATTTGTATATTTTCCTATTCTAACAATAACATTATTTACAGAAATTTCTGCTGTTTCAATGACAATATTGGGGGCCTTGATATTAGTTGGTGGCTTGGGAGGTTGGGCCATACTTACCTCAGAAGGAGTATCAATATTAAACACATCATTGGACTGGGTATGGTCTATTGCACCATCACCCCTTACAAACACTTTGGTAACTACCTCTTTATTTATTTTGATGGATTATGTGCAAATAATCAAAGGTTTTTAAATTTTTACTCTTTTTTCTTCGTATGTGTTGTTAATAAAAATAAAACTTTATTTTATTTCATAAATTAGATTTATTTTAAATATGAAAAGACTTTTACTTGTCAGAGGTGCTTGGTAATCTTTTTTGCTGTATTAATAATTTCAAAGTCTAAAACCAACAGTGAGGTGGTTTAAATACTATGAAAAGTCATACTTTACATAGTATTTTCCTTATAGTTATAGTTCACTTTGTCCTTCATACATCCTTCATTTGTCCTTCATACTACATCATACTTTACATAGGTTCACTTTGTCCTTTCCTTATTAAATTAATTTCCGATTCCAGTTTCTAACAAAAAGTTGTAGACTGAAAATTGAAAGTGGCAATGAATGCTTCATGTATTACTAAGTACTAAAATATGATTTTTTATATAGAGTGTGCATTCCTGTTATAATAGTAATCAACTCTTTTTGGAAAGCTTAAAAAAATGTAGTATAATAATTTTTTTTAAATATTAATCATACTCTATCAGTTTCTAATACACTGTAAAAATCTTACTACACTCTTTACAGGCAGTTGCATGTCAAGATGGAACTCTATGGTGTTACCAGGTTGTCTTCAACACAGTTCATGGGCTCTTTCGAGAAAGATATGCTTATAGAGAAAATATGACAGATGTTATTATACAACACCTAACAACGGGTAATAAGGTTCGGATAAAATGTCATGATAGGGTGCAGAAAATTGCTATTTACAAACATCGTTTGGCGGTAAGTTTTACTCAAGTATTCTTTACTTTGTAACCAACCATACTCCAAGTTCCCATAATATTTCATGCTACAAGCTTCCATGATATTTTAACCTATTGATAAATTTTGCTTAAATAAAATACTTTGTGTCATCTCCATCTGAAATATGCACATTTAAATATTCAAAAGATAAGAAAAATATTATCAATATTTTATACAAAATTATAGAACTGTTGTATTACATTAGAAATAAATATGGAGAATTCTCAAATGAAAACCTAAATATAAATTTTGTCAGATTGTCATATGTTTTTATTACATAAGTCGATATTGAAGTGTCTTTTTGCTGTTTTCGTGTTATAAATTCTATAATGGAACCCAAAGTAATTATATAGGTGAATTATAAAATGTGTATAAAGTGTGTTATAAATGTACTGCGTTTATAAATGAAATACAATTATTTTTTTCCCCTAACACACAGAAAAAGCGTAATACATATATTTGAATGGTGCTTATACAACTAAATCAAACAAAAGTTGTTGGCTTTAATGGATCCTCTCTATATGTATTGCAGGTTCAACTTCCCGAGAGGGTAGTTGTTTATGAACAAGGTGATCCCGACGGCATGTTGTATCGCGTCAAGGAGAAGTTGGTTCAGAAATCTGAATGTTCGTTGTTAGTAGCCACCAGTGACTCCCTGTTATTATGTCAGGTAGACATGATAAATTATCTGTTTATATAATTTCATTACCTCCTCCCTACACTATCATAAATATATGTTCCGAACCTTTGAGATTCAATGTTATACTTTTGTAAGGTGTTCAAGATAATGTCAAAAAAGTTGGTTGATTTTGACATTTCTCTAAATTGCTGATACGTATTTTATTTAAATCAAGAGAACCAGTTGAATGAACTATCGTCTAGTCCATTAGAAACTGTTTTTTCTATTATTTTAATTAATTAATGTTGCAGGATACAAAACTGGTAATGATCGGTTTAAAGATACCAAAATCATGGACCGTCCCGTCACCGATACGTTACGTCAAAGTTACTAGTTTATACTTTCAAGAAGTTTTACTTTTAGGATTGCTTAATGGACAGGTATATACACAATATATAATTCTAATATTAAATGATAAGAAATATTCTTATAATTTTATATAAGCAACATTTATTATTATATCTTTTTGTACATTTTAAGTGTACCGGGGCCATATAAAGTGCCAGCCGAATTTGCTTGCTTAAATTCCATACTGATAATATTATTCATTGTTTGATTAATTATATAAATAAATGGTAATTTATTTTATATTGCTCTAAGCGAATTTTGTTTCGTGGTAAACGTTGCTAATTAGAAGTCACAAACAATCTATGCTTTCATAATTCCTAAGCGATGGTTGTATTATAAAAAAATACAATTATTTTAATATAACAAATGGACTCTAATTTTCTATTGACCTTTAAAGAATCACTGTGAATATCGAATATTTGGATTTTGTTCAATTACGAAATTGTGTTTCTGTTAGCTTTTGTCCCTCTATATAATTTAGTTTCCATGGCACTGTCCTTTGTTAATAATAATATGTACATATTTTTTATGGTAATAGTAATGATAAAATTGAATACTATTAGTTAAGTAATATAAGCACTGCGATTAATCCATCAGAAGCATCTGTGAATGCTCATGAAATTTATATGACCTCATATTTTAAAAATTTTGCACCGTTTGCACTCTTAATTCTATATTTTGTTCACATTTATAACGTTTAAATAATATTACCCAGAGCGAATTGCGTACTTGTGACAAGAAATACACATTTCCACAAAAAAATATATTTTTTTTCTGCATATATGTAAATTACCAAAATAATAATCTATTAGCGAAAAAAAAACATTGTTGGAACACCAACGAAAACATTCAGCACAGCGCAAAAAATTATTGCAATTGTACATTTGATGATAGTTTAAAAAGCTTTCTATATATTAACGTACAAGACATGCGCAGATATGGCAGGTGGAGCCTAATAAAGGTACGGCTAGGATGGTTGTGCAAACAGTGGGTAGTGTTCGTTGTTTGGACGTGAGCGCGTCACGTGGCCGGCTTGCTGTCGTCGATGAGAACTCAGTCTGCCGCGTGTACAGCCTCCCAGCTGGGGATCTACAATATACGGTACAATAAACTTAATATTATAGATAACATTCAATAATAGGTTGTATACCACTTATAACATCAAAGGGATAAGCTAGGACATATGGATGTTTGTTACTGTTTCGCGTAAAAACTACTTTACGGATTTTGATGAAGCTTTTTAATAATGTAGCTTAGGTATCAGAATAAGACATTGACTATAATTTATCTTGGAATTCAGTGAAGCTAACGCAGGACCAAAGAATTACAATATCTATTGTTTAATAAGTTACGAGCCTAATTTCCAAGTCTACCCCGATGAAATTGCATGGAAAAAACAAAAATCTCTATTTTTAACCTCTCAATGATCTACGGATAAATTATATAGTAATTTTCGAGTTATGCCCACCTACATAATAATAAGTAATCGTCTATTTTAAAATTTAAGGCTATAAAAGGATCGTGTTTAATAGATTCGTGTTGTTCATATATATATTTTTTTGATAAGACAGAGAAACTCTTTTTACGAGCCGTCCAACCGACTTTGGTGGGGCCGAAAGGGATGTGTGAGACTCGACCTGGGCAGGCCCCTACTCACTAAAACCACTGCGAAAGCCATCGGCCGCTATGTCGGTGTACCCCGAATCTGTCAGCGATAGGGCACACCAGCGACTGTCCGGTCCTGGCAAAGACCGAACTTACTCTCTCAGAGTAGGGAGGGATCCCGGAAATTAGGACCGCCCCGACGACGAAGGGCTTTCAGAGGAGCCGGGTTACCAAGGTGACCCCAGCCCGGACCATAGGGGTGCTATTGGAGGCGTTGGTATTGCCTCGTTTGTCTTGCTTGCCTTGCTTGAGGTCTTGTCGCTGCGCAGGCCATCTCGGGCACACCTCTTGGGTGTGCTGGGCCGAGTCCACCGCAGCGCCGCACTCATGGCAGCCGGGAGAACCCGCCTCTCTCCTGGCCGTCCGACACAAGTAGTAACCGGAGCACTCGTGCCCGGTTAAGAACTGCGTCAGACGGAAAGTGAGGGGTTTGCGTTTCCGCCTCATCCAACGCTCTAGG